>JAGDQP010000347.1:58685-81741 GCA_022664845.1 Lepisma saccharinum
AGAGAGAGAGAGAGAGAGAGAGAGAGAGAGAGAGAGAGAGAGAGAGAGAGATGACAAACAGCAATTAGAAAAATATACACCCACTTATCCGTCGACTTCCAGAGGCACGAAATCCATCTTCATTGGCACATATTAACCAATGAGATTACACACATGCTTCATCTGTGTTTGCCTAAGTAATACGTGATTTAATTTACTGTTTTCTCAGGGAGCCAACATAAGTGTCGTGATTGAATACAAAAAAGGTCACACCATCAAGAAGATGTCTTTGGCGGAAGGATCCATTACGCTAGACAGATAAATGTGTATGTGCGTGCTTTTTCTTTAACGTATGTGAAGTTATTCGAAACGGGGAAGCGCTTATTCCTTGACAATTTTTTTTTAATTCTCCACTCACAGCTTCCTTGAGGAGTTACGAAGACGGACGAGAGATGGAAAGTGATTGAAAACGTTTCCCATTTGAAAAGTCTTATAGCGTATTGAAATAGGAAAGTGCATGCCAGTGTAATCAATACTAAAGAATTAAAAAGACTATTCCTACATTACTATTAGAGCGCTTTTGTAGGGAGGTGAGGGTGGGATATTCCTTGCGTTCTCTTGTTCTTTCCATGATATATTCCTCAGTTAATTTTTCCTAATGGGGAAATACTCTTTCCCACTAAAATTTTCTGCGTTACAGATGCAAATTGATGTGCTCAACATGTTTACGGTAACCGTATTGAAAACATTGTTTCTGGTCTACAGAAAATTAGTTTTCTGAAAACTTACTCGAAATGTTTTGGAGCCGCTTCCCTCCCACCTGTTTCACTAAATCAGTTTATTTCCTCCATATCTTATCCAGTCACAAACAACACTGATTGCCATTACCACTTAAATATTTAATTATCATGTACCTACAATATGTGCACAAAATGTCGATAATACAAAAATTATACCGTAATTATTGAAGCCAAATGATTACTGAAAACGGCTATATTTAGCCACAAAATTGCTAAAGTGGCAACACTGATACATACAACTAATGTCCATATTAATTTAATCCTGGATGAAGCAGCGTAGACCCACGCCTTTAGTTTTGTCCATTTTTAGCCGAAATTCGAGCTGAGACTCACTAATACCACATAGTTAAAAGCATTCTCGAAACGGTGTTGCAGCGTGTTCATGACTGTTTCTAATTAAACAGCCGTTGGGAAGACCGAGACGTCGTTGAGATTCGAAGGGATATTCGAGGGTAGGTGACCATGATGAAAACTGACTTGAAAACGTCCAAGATAGAATCTAACGGCGAACATTCGTTACTGCGGCGATGAACTATCCAGTTCCGGAAGTCATGGTGTTAGTTAATTAGTTGTTAATTCAATCAAGTTACACTGAAAATCAAAGTACACTTACCCAAAGTGCACAATATGTCCCGAAAAATAGTTTTCAATATGTTTCAGTTTTTCCACGTTTTTAGTGCATGAACTTTTTTGCAGTGTTACGTGCTTGGCGCTTTGTCTAATTTTAGGTAATCATGACTTTTTTTTTTTAATTGGTGATTACCAGAAACATTTGGTCCATTGTATATCAACAAAACAGTTGGTTTTCATTACCGAACTGTTCTTTCTGTGTGGCAGAGAATTGAAAGGTAGGACAGGTATCGAGCTTCAACTATCTGGAACTAAATAAGCGCGGATATCAATGGGAAAAAGAATAAAGGCGAGAAATAGACACTGAGAAAGTGGCATTAATTAAGAAGATGGGCCGATGAGTATTTAATTCAGGAATAGATTCAGCAAACTTTTGGTGAACCACAGACTTACAAAAGGCTGGTGAAAGAAAATTGGAAGCCATCGTAATGTAGATATGAAGGAGAACGAGAAACGAGCTGAATAAAGAAGATTTGTGGTGAAAAAGTATTCACGAGACTAAGGAAAGAGACGAACAATTATACTATACAGACAATAAAGAAGAGAAAAAGACATTGGTTAGGACACTGAATCACTGATTGCATAGAGATTATATGCTAAAGGATACAATTGAGGATAAGGTTGAAAGAAAAAAAGAGGAAGAAAATGCAGTTACGTGACAGTATTAAGGAAGAGAGATCATACGTTAAAACGAAAAGGAAAGCTCGAGATCGGATGAAGCAATTTGTAAACGGAGAATTTGAATTTAATTTTTAAGACCTTTAGGTAAATTTAGTTCAGGCCGATGGATGATGAAAGAATTGCTGAAATGAAGAAAGTGGGATGAAATAGGAAAACCCCGAGAAAGCCCAAGCACACGTTGTTTGTTCACCAGAAAACACACATGGCATGAACAGGGATCAAACCGACGATCCCAAGCACCAGAGGTGAGTGCTCTACCATTGAGCCATCGCGTTAAAAGGGATAGGATTGGAGTACAGATGAAAGGAAGACACAATATAAATTATTTAAATTATGAATACTACTTTAACAAATTTAAGGGAAAGAACGTGACAAGTTCATGGATTCAAACAAGAAACAAAAAAAACATTGAATCCCTGAACTATTAGGATTGAAAACATGTGTCTCAGGAAACAATGGATTATTCTTACTATCGTGATCAGAATTTATTTCTAGCGATCCTAATATAGACACTAAGGACAAGTGAAAACCTCGGTGAAATCGAAGAATATATACATTAAAATTAGATCAACAACTAAATTTCCTTAAGAGACTATTAGCTTTATATGTGTTCATACAAAAGAATATTGTCACAATTGCGCAAACTAACCTGAGATCTATGACTTCCGACGCTCAGTGTGAGCAGCACAGTTCCAGTTGAATGATTTTCCTCAATACGCACAACTGTACTGGGATCCAAACGCATTCCCGGACACTTTTCAGCTGAGCTTATAAAGTCTTCAGTTCGCATATCTTCAACACGACGGAATTCACCATTAGCTAATTGGATAAGTGATCCTTTGGTAAAACTAGGGGCATTGTTTAACGCCTTTCTCTTTGGACTGGAGGGCTGCTGATTAGGTTGGACTGATTGTTGTTGTTGCTGTTGGGACTGTTGATGTTGTTGTAATTGTGCACTTTGTTCAGGAGGCCTTGTGAGAATTCTATGTTTCAGGGACCCTTCTTTCCCTGTGGGAACTTTGAAGCACCTGTTAGTAGACACTGACTGAAGTTGTTGCTGATGATGCTGTAGTTCTACGGGCGAAAAGTCCGCGGAAACAAACCTTCGTTCACGTAGCACTGATTGTCCTGGTTTTACGGTTGTTGCTACGGTTGATGCAGTCACTGTTTGGGTAACACTAGCACTTGGGGGTGTTGTCTTTCTCTTCGGGGGCGAAATAGGGGGTGGAGCAGGCGCTGGCGCTGGTCTTGGAGCACTATAAGCAGGAGTGCATGTACTTGTGGACAACGGAATTGTTCCCGGAATGAACGTTGTGCGCGATATCTGTGGCTGGTTTTGCAGAACTACCGGAGTGTAGGCTTCACTAAGAACTGGGGGATATCCAGTCCGCGCCAACAAAGGTGCATATGAGGCAGGTAACGCATTTGGATATAGAGAGCCATATGGACTTATCGTATGAGGAGGATAATATGGAGCAACGGACGGATTAGCAACTGTCTGGTACTGGGAGTACAATCGAGAACTGAAAGCAGCCGATGATGTCACCGGAAGATAAGTTGATTGCGGCGGGTCATCACCACCGTTCATCTGACAATCTCCATGCGAGTCTTCATGGTTTGTCGTCCTTTTCTGCACCAAGTTCACTGCTTCTTCCGGTATAGTAGTGAGAGTTGCAGTGGCTCGGTAACTTCTGGCTGATGTAACAGATGTTAGTGGTTCTTTGCGAGTAGTCGTTATAGGAATTCGACATCCGTTCACCCTTGTTACATCTCCATTGCTGAGCTCCTTGTAGCGTGGTGCCACTGCTGGTTTTGGCAGTGGACGCAAGAATTCGGCCACAGATTGAGGTGGTTGTTGTGGGTGATGAGCTGCCACCGACGTCTTCGTTACAAAAGGATCAAAGGGCATGTGGGTGGTAGTACCGTCAACGACGGGCGTGGCCGAAATCATGGGTGACGTCTAACAGCAGCGACTTCTCGCGCCTAGATCTGAAATGAAAAACGAAGAAAATAAGCATTAGATGATGGTGCTTTGAGAAAATTATTTTAACAATCAATTACAGGTCAGAACCGTAGTTCTGATGCTGACATACGTATTATAAAATATGTACCGTATCTTTGTATCTGCTGCGTGAACAAAAAAAAAAAGTACTAGTTAACATAGTGAGTAAATCGAATTGAATTGTATGTGCGTCCTGTTAACAGAATTGCACCATACAACTTCAACGAAGAACAATTATTCATAATCATGTTACATGTTCAATTATAATGTCAATACTTTTAAGTAATTACAGTGTGACTAAATATGTTCAAGTAATGCTGGGATAATGACCAGATCCCTGTATTCTTATATTGGAGTGACAGTGCTGACATCATTGTCAACAGATGAGGCAATGACGTTATTATTGAACTGAAAGGTGCTTATAAGAACGGACTATTTTCTTATATTTTGGTTTTCCAAACTGTAATCAAGACTTAATGAAGGTGTTACTCAGGGAGCAAAACCCCCAGGAAAAGGATGAGCAAAGTAACGTCCAGTAATTCTATTATATGAAGCACATTCTCATCCATTTGTGGAACTGAGGAAAAAGGAAGGTCTCAGTCAAAATAACCAGTCTGAACCATTTCCAGTGCAGAATCATAGGCTCTATATAACTTAAGACTCAAAACTAACGTTCGTTTCCTCTATTTACGGATTTCATAAATCCAGTTATGAAATGAAGATGCGATAACAAACGAATGCTACCATAACGTAAATATTTGAACGAATTCAACACATTGCATCGAAAGAAATGAATCAACGCAATAGTTCGCCTTATGAACGAGGGGTCATTGGATTGAATTCCGGTGCAGCCCATTCCGAGTGAGTTTTCTCTGGTTTCCCTGAGTCATACAAGCGAATATCGGGATGGTATCTTCAACTGAAACAGAGTCACTGTTTGCCGTTCCTTATTCAATGACTGGGAGGACTAGGGCTTTTCGTTTAATCCACAACGATCAATGTTTGGCAAACAGAAAATCGAATATTACCATAAAATACCAACATGAGCGATTTTTTAATTCTAACAGTTTTCAATAAGAATGATATTCTATTCCCAACAATTTTTCGTAATGAATTATATATTTCCAGTGATATTTTGGTACGAACTATATTCAGTTTTCAATGATTCTGCGATATGAACGATAATCACTTCCAACGGGCCCACGATATGAATGATATTAGCTTCCAACAATTTTTAGATATTCCATCGGTCTTTTGGTTTAGCTGCGACTTTAATGTTCAATAAGGAAATTACGAAATTGTCAGGTAAAGACCATTAAAGGTTTAAATTCAATGAAATGTACCTACTTACTATCAACTTTATTGAATTTTCATACGCAGTAATTTTACCATAGTTATTTCCCATGTTTACATTTTCTTGGACTCTCTGACCTCCAGGACCCATCGCGTGCGTGTTTGCGTAATAGTAAATACCTAGAAAACCAGCTTAGTAATAATGGTTCAATATAAAGCCGATTATTGCTAAATCGGAGTGTGAGAACTAAACTCACCTGTCAGAGGTTTTACCAAAGAAAATGTGCAAATCGCAGAGACTTACGAAACAGTTTCCCGGAAAAATGTTGTTAACTCAGAATCATAAAGAGAAAAGAAAGAAAGAGAGAGATAGCACAAAAGAATAACAAATAAAACAGGCGTCATTGGCCTCAAAGCTGTCGTATGTGTGTGTCTCTTTCTCTCTTCTATTTTTGTGTCCGTTTACCTTGTTACGTTTGATTTACTTACGATTTGTTTTTCTTTTTTTGAAAAAGGTGGGATATTTATGGAGAACTTCAAAAGCAATGACCCAGTGACCTTTCCAAGACCATCGGACATAACTGAGAGCACACGTTTAGTTCGTGCCGGTGGCAGCACCACAACGGAAGCTACCAATACATTTTGCTCTTTCTCTCTCTCTCTCTCTCTCTCTCGTATCTCCAACCCCATGCAGTTACGTCAACGACGCGCACTTCTTCAAATGAGGTTATTTTGCTATTTTAAAAGGAAAAGAAATCACCTGCGTCATAAAACTAAATGAACCTCTACCCCTCACAGGAAGTTCAATTTTAATATTACGTTAGAGAACTTGCACTAAAGAAGAAAAGTGTGTTGGAAGACGTCAGTCAAACTTAGCGTCTCAATCGAAAAAAGATGTCAAGAAAATTACAACCCCTTAAAAATTTGTGAGTGAGTTTACATAAGCTTTTCTACAATTAAATTCTTAACTATGAAATAGAATCATTATACTGCCACGGCACCCACCATGTCAAAAAAAAAAAGAAAACAAAAATGCAATCTGCAATCACTTCTACGGTTTAATGAGAACTTTTGACCATGTCTGTAGTCTTTGTTCTCCAGTACATTTTGTGCATAACATGTCCTGACAAACTCCAGCAAACTCATTTCTGTATTGAACTTCTTTTCAACATAAAGCAAGAAACTTAACAGATTTACTGTACTCTTTATAGACCAGTTGATAAAACAAAATGTTATTGCCAAGACCACATTGCTTCTATACCTGCTCCCGCCAACTTTTTATCCTTTCCTATGCGACCAAACAGTTTGTTGAGATACACTTACGAAATATGTGTGTGTTTGGTACAGGGGAGTACACAAAACATCAAGTTCTAGAGTTAAACAGAATAACTAACAATTTTAACGCCTATCTCCAGGCACGCACAATTCTACAGCAGTGATAACAGGTCCTAGCATAAATACACATTTCGAATTACCGAATTCCACAAAATTCCACCCTGGTTTACTCCTTCAGTGGAACGGGTATAGGAGAGCTAGTGGATAATCAACACAATGTACTTCTAAATTCGTTTCAATGACATTCAAGGAACAACAGACAGACTCTTCTAATACCGGTATTAAGTCTCAATACATAAAAAAAAACATAGTCAACAAATCAACGTACTCATTACCCATGGTTGAGACAAACAGGGGATACACGTGTATCTCTGTAACTCTCGCTGGGCAGTGTTGCCAACTTATCGACTTCGTAGCTAAAACTATCTATTTTGAATACTTATTTAGCTACCAAAGATTCTCACTTTTCTATAATGTGCACAGCGATTTAGTTACATGCTCTAACGACAAACACCCCTAATTATAACATAGATGAAATAGGGTTCTAGCTACTTTTAGATTTCTGTTTGGTTATTTTTAATGATTAGTGTTGGCAACACTGTCGCTAGGACCGCCTATGCAAAAGTTTCATTTGCATACGTGATCTGGTTCCATTTCAAGCAGGAATTCTGTCAGATCCCAGGGGGTGTCACGACTGCCACCCCACCAAATTATCTAGTACACCCTAAGTTTATTTATTTATTTATTTTATTTTGTTACTGCTCGAACTCAATTGAAACACCGCATAACTCTGCTTACACCCCTATAATTTTGTCTTTAAACCAACAAACAGAAAATCCCGACAGAATCCCTGGAAGGTGTAAAAGGCAACCCTTTACGCTGGCACCTAGTATTTTGTTCATATGGGTATGTGTGAACACCACACTCGTATATCCATTACAATATGCGACTTACCACTTCAACCTTACTTTCCGGTATTTTTCTACTTTACACACTTTTCCTAGCAGCACAGAATATCGGGCCAATATCGGCTTAATACCGGGCCGATATTGGCCGGTACTGTCCTTGTTCAGTATCTGGCCGATATTGGCCCGAAAGTCTGTCCTCCTAGGGTTAGAACATTGTCACCCAGGTTTCAAACTTGGAAGACCCGTACTAGTTATTGCTCTAAACCTACTCGTATACTTTTAAACCGTGACAGTGAGCCACAAGGAACCCAAAACATGACAAAATTCATATAAATGCCAAAATTCGGGGGGCACTGGAGTTCGCTTTCGGCTGAGATTAGTTTTCCAGGCTAGATCTTGTCCGAATACCACGCCATATAGAGTATAAGTGAACTATTGAGAGACTGAACCTCTTTAGCGGAACGTGCTTTGCGAAATCTATTTGCATTAGAATACAAAGGAACATCCACCCACCTCTCTTGTCAGGTCTGGAGTAGTTAGTTGCTAGGGTATATATAAGCTCAGCTGAATTAGTGCGAAGGCCGCTCGTAATAATAAAAAAAAATCGCTTTCAAGCACGTGATACAAACTGCACAAGCCTCCATAAAAACGCATGTCCCCGGGTGCAAAGACATAAAACGTTTTTACGACTCTGCATAGAACAGCTGGAGGCATTCAATTTCTCCTCCTGAACTTGTAATTAACGCGTCAGAGAAACACGATGGAGTCCACACATAATCTGCACGCTATTATATTGAGTAAATGCTTAGTTCAAAATAGCTATATAATTAAAATACTTTACATTACTTTCGTTTCTGGCCAGATAGATGCGTTCACCTGATTAGTTTTTTTTTTATTCGAGCTGCGACTTTTTATAGCTTTGTTTTCGTTTTGTTCTTCGCATTATCTAGACGTCCTTCTCTCAGCTGTTTTAACCTCGCTTATTCATCTGAAACAAGCCTGATCAATCGCATTCAACAGAGATGATTCATTTATCCAGATGATACACAATAGAACATTCCGTTTTATCTTATGTTCAATAGCTTAGACGGGTTATACATACAATACATTCACTTAGGTAATATACAACTTCCTTGCATATAAACTGATGGAAAACGGTATGATTTACATGCACCTTCGCAATTCGACTTAAAAAATCCTGAACAACTGATGCATGGCAATGGGGAACCCCAAAAAGGAACCTGTACAACCATAAAAGTTGCCTAAAATAGAAATTAACTTCAGTCTTGCAGAGGACAGTTCCTCTTAAAATTTTGTCTCACGTAAAAATATAGTTTTATGTTTATAAAGAGGAGATAATACATTGTGACCTCGTGGCCTTTTCTTTGTGTGGCTGTCGACACGCCTGCCCCCGTACAATAGTAGTTGCGGTCCCAGACTCCAGATAAGAATTGAGGTGGCGGCGCAGGTTCGAGTCCCGCTCACGTCAGCCACTGTGACTGACCTTTTACGCGGTTTCTCCCGCTCCCGGCAAGTGAATACCAGGATGATACTTAGAACCTAGATCCTGGCCGTTATTTTTATCATTCCTCGTTTTCTAAAAGAGTAAACGAATATTGCTGCAGACTTGCTCCTGGCCGCTGTTTATAGGCGGACTCCTTTTTTTTTTTAGGTTTCCAAAGTCGCTTACTGATATACTCTAATTTGGATGGAGAAAAAAATGTACAAGCATTGTGGAAAGGAATGTTCGACTACGGATCAAAAGTTGCAATCAACATGTCTTATCATCATTTGGTTTGATCTGATTCAAACTTGTCCTTAGTGCAAAGTTACTTATTCCCATTTATTTTATATAGTCACTGCTTATACAGAATTTCCCTGAAATAATGGTGCAAACTTCGAGACGTGATTATTTACATCAAACGAAGACAAGAGTTCCTTTGAAGACATTCTGAAATCTGGTTAGTTTCGGAGGTCAAATTTACTACGGTATCGTCACAAATGACATTATATCAATGCAAGTAATAACGTAAACTGTATCGGCTTACCAAATCACACGAACACATCTATTTAAGTTATGCTCATGATTGGCGAATACAGCTTAAAGGAGATTTCTATGCTTACCCTATTAAACCATATAGTTTCTTAACAATGGAATTTTTAGGTTGCGAAACCTGTCTATGAGGCACTCCCTCAATAAAAAAAACATTGCTTAAACCGGTACTACTACGATCATGATTTGCTAAGCCGACACCGCTTACGTCACTATGTGTCAAGCTACGACGTCATTTGTAACGCCGCAGCCGTCACTTCTTTAGAACCTGTATCTCCAAAACTAGACATAATTTTGAATGTCTTCAAATGAACTATTTTCCTTGTTTTTGATGTACAAATCATCACCTCCCGAAGTTTGCACCGTTATTTCCGGGACACCCTTAATTTTTTGTTGTCTTTGACATATAGACCTGGACGAAGATCTAATTTAAAACTTTGGTAAACTTTATTTTTATATGGGCCAGTTTAGTAACTTTGGACTTCGGCCCGTCACGATTTGCCTTTAGCTGTTAAGTGTTAAAACCCACACCCATGCCCCAGCCGGGACTCGAACCCGGGACCGTTGAGTCGATAGCCTACCGCCGCAAACCGCTCGACCACCCGGCCGGCAAAAAGATCTAGTTTAATTTACATATGCACGGTCTACTCTAGGTTGCTCTTTATGCACTTATATCATTTTATGTTAAGTAGGTGCAATTAAGCTTAAAATTACAATAGAATCTTAAGTCGTAAAAAAAAAAAATTTTTAGACCTTTAAATTATAACGAGATAAAATAACCAGATTTGTTATTTTCTGGGGATGTTAACTTACCAGAATTAATTATGCATACATAACGCATGTTATCAACGGGAATTCAACCGTTTCATAAGATGATAAGATGATATTTCTATTGTCAGCTATTGAAATAATTCACAATTTGACCAACAAATATTGACGATGGAGGAGCAACTAATATGTTGGCACTTAGAGGTTACGTATACACGCTAAGTGAATACGTAAGTTTAAACCCACATAGCCTTCCAAACATTACATGATAGGAACATAATTTCGTATATGTGTAGGCCTACTTTGTTCATAATGTTATGATTATTTACAAAAATAAAAAAGTTGGGTCTTATCTAAATTGATCACGTTCGTAGAATATATAGTACCAGTATTTGATTATTATATATTTTACTTAATAGCGATCAATAAAAGCTATCGTGTTCCATTTCCATTCTGTTTAATGATGGAACCTAGTTTACTTTCACGCTACGCATGCAACGTTTTACTTATTTATTTTAATTCATAGTTAACGTACAAAGATCAGCTGGTAGTCGTATCAGTAATACCAACTTTCAGTGTTACTCCATTTTCAGTTTCGTTTGTAGAATTTCTTCTCAAAAACGGCTTATCCGATCATCATCAAATTTTGCTCAGTGGTGATGACCGTCCTTGCGCAGGCTTTTAGCCAATTAAATTGAAAATCGGATCGACCAGCCATGGAGGAATGATCTCCGAAAAATCACAATAACCTTACCTCCATAAACCACCTCTCAGCAATGTGTATATGGTCGATAGATTGCAGGCAAAATGCCATTTACCATATTGTTTAGTATCCTTCACAGAAGTAAGTGAAGGCATAGAAGCTGATTTAAGCTTAAATGTACTCTAATTAGGCCTATGTTTGTTACCGAGCCAGAGAACATCGTTCTTTTAGACGTTAACGTCAAACTTCATTAGTAAGTAATATTGTTTAGTTGCATTATCTCTGTTTCCAGTTAAGAAACAAACTTTTAATTGGAATGATCCTCTCACATTGCCTTTGCCCAGGTCGAAAGAACTTCGCTCAAAAGTCTGGCATAGCATCAGTAGCACACAAACGTTGATAATACGTGGATTAAACGTTAATACCGAAACGTAATGTTAACGTTGTAAATGTACCGAAATGTCCGCCTGTTCAACGGTTTATTCGACGTTGAATAATGGTTGCGAAGAAACTATGAAGAAACGGGTTCAATCGGCCAAAACAGAGCATGAAGGCTGTCTATTGGTATGCACACACAGTTTAATTTTATCCGTTGCTTTCATCATAATAAACGGTGTTAATTTTCCAACAATAAATTATCCAACCGCTGCTGTGGGATTCGAAGCCACAGTGGGTTCTGCACTCGTCGTCTTATCCCTTAATCCATGGATCCACCTTGAGAATCACTCCATTTTTACGATATTTGTAGTAACAGCCAGTCTAGAACGCAGTGCCACAAATCCAGAGGCGCCATTCCTCATGTAAGAATAAGAATAAAGAGAACTTACTTTCCTTCTTTCTTGCTATGCGCATTTTTTTCTTTGACCATTGCTGCACTATTAAATTTGTATTTCTCAATAAGTGTAATATGTCGCCTTAGAAGAACGCATTTAAAGCGAAATCTATGTCATAGTTGAAAACACTTCACGTTAACGCCCTCTTAACGAAATTAAATGTTCGTTGAAATATAGTTTAAAACTCAATCTGTTTTCAACATGCAAATGAGAACATGAAAAATTTAGTTAATTTACTTGTATTTGCTTTTAATTATAATGCTTGAGCAATTAAATTAGAAATACAAGTGTGAAACAAAATGTATAACAGTACAAAAGAAAGCTGAAAACACGTCACATTAACGCCCTATCAATGAAATTCTATCTTCGTTGAAATGTAGTTTAAAATTCAATCTCTGTTTTCAACGTGCACATAAGAACATAAAACTTAGTTTGTGTCATTCAATTAATTAGTTTTTATTTATTTTTTTGACATAACATTAGTAAGAAACACATTAAACAAAATCTATACCATAGTTGAAAATAACATATTGCATAGACATTGTATTAACGTCTTATCAATGCAATGACGTCTTTGTTGAAATATGGTTTAAAAATAAACGTATTTTTTTTAAACTGATAACGGTTAATCACCTAAATGTACCTAAAATCAACGTTGAAAACAAGTATGTGTGCTACTGACGAGGTTTATTAATTCCCGCCTAGTTACTTTTTCCTACGTTCTTGATATGTAAAAAGGAACACATTTTTTTGAGGTATCAAACGAGAAACCGCAGCGATGATAAGGTAAGCCTTAATAATAACAAATTTCTATTTGAATATTTTATTTCCCTACCTTGATTTTCAACATCAATTGAGGTCAAGTGAAACTGATTTTTTTTTCGAAAAGTTAATTTTATCTGAACTCAAGTTAAAATAACGATTGTTACCCAAAATCTTCCTTAAAGGTAGGCATCGTTCAATTATTATGTGTAATTTCGGTTATTTAATCAACAGTGCTTTATACCGTTCGTTTATCTACATGTAATACATGCATACCATACCATACTATAACGGAATCACCACAAAGACGTTATTTATAAACTGCAAGAAAAGTTACATCAAAATTAGAAACAAATGTCAAACCTAGGCAAGCAAATGAAATACAATGAATTAAGAACCTCCGCCCTTTTCTGAACTCCACTGAAAAAAATGTTCACATTCTGTACTCTACATGCAACGCGCGCACACACTCCGACTTACTATACAGGGGATAAGTAATACATTTTATCTTCGGCGCGGAACCATATCAATTCACTGTCTACAGCCATTGAACACTAAAAAAATAGTTACACAATTAGCACAAAAATAACATACTTAATACAAAATAATACAATTACATAAAACTAACACACTTGGTACAATTTTAATCAGATGACAGTAAATCCGGTAAAGTGTGCTATTTATGCCTCATCCGGTATCTGAAGTCATGACTTTTCATCATTTCACAATATCCATCATATAATAGAAATGCCAATATTTAATTAGTACGTACAGGAGAGCAACTCATCTCCGAAATCATAAGAAATTACTGGAACCGTTTCAGAATTACTAATTATACACACATTCAGAAGATACATGCAATTTTGATAGATTACCCACCCACCCCAATCCCTCCGTCGTGAATAACTATATAATGAAAATCTGCCAACACTGTTATAAAGGATTGTTAATACGGAAATATTTATAAGGGAAAACTAAGGTAGAAATAAAACCATAAAAGTTTTTTTTTTTTTTTTTTTAAATGCCATGTGTTTAACAGAATTGTAGAACCCCGTTTTTCCGGGTTTCCGTTCTGTACACGATCAGAAAACATTGGTGATATAATTCAGTAGTGCTACTATCATATTAAACATACAACTTGGTGATTTTGTTTGAATGACATATTTTTTATGTTGAATTCCGGACGATTTTGCTTTTTCAGTGTTAATTCCATCTTCCAAAATTCCATCTCTGACCTCTTGGACTGGTGTGATGCGTGGAACTTGAAAATAAATCCCTCAAAATCTTCTTTTCTTACTATTTCATTAAAGAGGAATCAAATCCCATCTGCCGATATCATTGATGATAATCCTATTGCTAAAGTTTCTTCTCAAAAGGACCTTGGAGTGGTATTTGACGAAAAACTTCTATTTGCTGATCACGTGACTTCTGTAACTAACAGTTCTATGCGCTTACTTGGTCTTCTCTATAGATTTACAGAAATTAAGGACCTTCATTCATTGAGTATGTTCTACAAAACCTTCATCTCCCCTAAAATTGAATATTGCTCCCCAATTTGGAACATGGCTAGTATTTCTAATCTATCTCATATTGATTCTGTTCTGAACTTTTTTCTTGCTATAGTCAAAAGAAGAATACCATCAGTACGTAGCTTAAGCAAACCAGAGTTATTATCCGTTCTTGGTCTCCACGTACCCTCTTCTCGTCGCAAGCTGGCAGATTTGATGTATTTATACAAGATACTTAACGGAAATCTTAGAACTGGAGAGTTGATATCTAAATTTTACTTCCGTGTTCCCTTGCGAATAACCAGAAATAATAACCTCCTTCATTGTGCCACGCCTAGGCTAAGTATACTGCAGCGCTCCTTATTCCATAGACTAGTAATTATGTACAATAACCTTGATTCAAATATTGATATTTTCGGATCAGAACACACTTTCCATCCAACGCTAAATACAAATATGTGAGTTGTTCCTCTTGTGTAGTATAATCGTTATGTTTTTTATATCAATTGCTGTGTTATGTGTTGTTTAAAATTTAATTTCATGTTATTTAGTTTGTAGTAAAGTTATTTAGTTTGTAGTGAAGTTATTTAGTTTGTTGCATTGTTATTTTGTTTCTGTGTAAAATGGCAACTCAAGCTGTATCTGAAACTTAATAATAAATAAATAAAATAAATAAATGAACACAAGTGAAGGTGTCGTTCAGCCAGTCACGGGGACGTACGTTAAAAATAGTGGTGTTAAATTAACACACAAGTGGTGGACACAATTGTATTCAATTAACACCAGCATTATTTGCTGTGTATACAACATTTAGCAATATAACTTTTATTGTGGAAATACGACCATGAAATATATTTTTATTGTGAAAATAAACGGCAAGTATAGTGGTACAGTAATATAAATTGTTTCAATAGGTATCGTATTTTCCCTACGATCTCCGGATAATCCAGATTACCTTCAGCCCTATTTAGCCCAGATAATCGAGGTTTCACTGAACATATTTTCTTCGTCTTTCCAAATGTGCATTCTTAATGATAATCATTCCCCCACCCTCGCCTTGACCATACTCTTTCATATCAAAGTGTTTACAAGTATGCCTTTGGTCTGTGTAGCAGTACACTAATTAGTATCACTCCCAATAATGTTCTGAGTGTAATTAGACGTTTATGGTGCACAGTCCCTGAATATATTGTTATTTATTGACCTGCAAAAGACCAATATCTATTTCAATCAGTTAAACCAGTGCCACTTGACATCGCGCAAACACTGTCAAGGACGGTAGCCACTCCAACGGCGCTCTCTTTCTTCTCTCGTGACTACTTACCAAAATAAAAAAAGAGAAAGAAAAGCATTAAGAGATTGTCATATTAGCCTAATAGACAGTCACACTCCGTCGAGAGTGAGTACAAACTAGCATACTACAAACTAGCAAACAACTTAGAACTAAGTGATATCTAGAATCTACTCCTCTCTTATCATGAAAAAAAAGAAAAAAATATCCAGTATTTCTAACATGAGACAAAGAAATCGTGTATTTCAAAGACGGACATGAGGTTCGTCTGACTGAGGAATATATATATTAATCACAGCCATATTCAATTCACTAGTGGATGAGGCCTCTCCCAGAAGGGAGGAGTTGGTCTACTGCTCCCACGCTGACCAGACGGGTTGGGAGAGGAGAGCCGAAGCTCTCACTGTGATCGCCACTGTCTTTTATTCACAACAGCTCCCCAATTGTCCTCACGATGCTGGGTCAACACCGAAATTTTTGATCCCCCACCGGGAATCGAACCGGGACCGCTCGTAGTGAAGTCGAGCGCGCTATAACATATAAATAGCGCTATATATCGAAGTCAAGCTATAACATAACATATTTTATTATATACATATATATATATAAATATAATAAAATAAAAAGAACTTCTTAAGGATATGCTTTTCTGAAACAATTTGTACTAAAAAAAATATGTTTATGCATGACTAAAAAGAGAAGCATGAGGGCGAGCTCTCATATACCATAACTTTATAAAATCTTCAATTCGCGCGTCTCTTGCTTTTCTTTTTAGTCATGCATAAACAAAATTATTTTTTTAGTTCAAATTGTTCAAGAGAAATATGTCTTTAAAAAGTTCTTTTTATTATTTTTTTCGAGTTATTTCCGTGTTCGGATACTTCTGAAGCTAATGTTTTGTGACCCAATTCCTAAAGTGTTCTGCAACCAGTCAAACTCAAGATCGTTGCACGCTAGTATTTATTTAGGATAAAGAAGTCCATATTAAAATATGCTTTTAAAATATAGAAATATATGAAAGTAACAATGGAACATTGTATTGTCACCCGACTTACGTCGCTATGCAAAGTTTCAACATTGTATGACAGGGAAATGAGTTAAATTAACGTTGCAAGATTTGAGAACACCACGAACCATTGTGAACTTAAGAAAAGCCTTGTAATAAAAACTGTCACGATGACCGGCAGCAAGATATGAGGCTCTATCAACTGACCTACGGCTGTCACTAAACGGTCTCAGTGACAAAGTATACGTGTGTTAGTAAATTAAAATACTCTTTGCTCCTTTTACCATTTATAGTCGTGTTCCCAATGATATTTTCCCTCAAAAAAGATTGGATACTCACGAAAGTTAATCCTACGTTTATTTTGTTCAAATATAGAACTTCCAGCACAGAGTCTCTCTCTCTCTCTCTCTTTCTCTAACTTCTAGTTTCTACAGAGAGATAACATTTACATTTACATATCTGACCTCTAAAACGTGATTTTGTCTACAGACTGAGAAAGAACGTACATCTCAGGGTGAGTATACTTTCAGCAAAAGAAACAGAAAATAAGCATAGGGTTCATCCCTGCAATCGTCTGATAATACTTAGGAGGGAAATAGTGAAAACTTTAGTCAAACTCCAATCAAGATGGCTGGCAGAGCGGTGCCGACTGATCCACAGCAAGCTTCATTATTGTTAAAACATCTTCGAACTGGGCAAATCCTGTATACTTGACAATTATGAAATATTATAGCACAACAAGTTCAAGTAATATATATATATAGTAAAAACAATTACTTGCGTAAACAATTAACCTTCCACCTCAATCATGTTAATTGATACAGGTAATCAAGATCGTACTGTAATTAATTTTCTCCGCAGCAAAGTTTGACTCTCTTAAGTTGTTACTTAATTACGCACGAATTGTAAATAACTATGTTTTCTCCCTATTCTCTCTTTCTCTCTCTGTCTTCATGAAAACCACAATTTCATGGCAGTGGCGAATTGTGTATGGAACACGCAAAGCATGCATTAAGCGATTTTTTCGAACGATCTCGACACCCTACCTGACGACAACGAACGAAGGGTGAACAATATTAATATATTTAAAAGGAGAGAGAGATTAATGCCATACACATGGGATTTCATTTGTCTGTCCCCTCCAACTGCTTTCACAGTAACAATGTATAAAAATCGATTACGCCACAGATCAGGCCAAGCACGTGGACAGCATTCAACACTTTGTTGTTTGCTATGTATGTACGCATGCGTCAATTACAATTTTTCCTCCACATGACCGGATATAAATAGTGATCTCTATTTCTCCTCGTTTTGTTGGAGGAAAAAAATATCAATGAATAATAGTGATTTGCAGTAACTTCTTTTGTTAACCCTCTCTCATATTGCATAGCCCTCTTTATCGTGACATTAACTGTTTGTAACACGATATCTTATTCTGCGCGATTTTTTAAAGAATGCTCGCAGTGTTCGGTGCAGAGCCAGACTAAAAGCGGGCTAAGGGGCTGCAGCCGAGGGACGCCACTGGTTCAAGGGCCCCGCCAAAGGTAAATCAGCAACTTGTTTAATTAGTAAGTAACCTCAGAACCATAAGGGGTGTAAAGGGGGCCCTAACAGAGTCAATAGCCCAGGGACCCCCCAAAAAATTTATTCCGCAATGGTTCGGTGCGTCGGTTTTTCGTCTGTGGTCTCTCTCTTCTACGACATGACTTTTAGCCATTTTGTTTTATAGCTAATGTGTACCTTTCTTCGCAAACGTTACGCCAATTATTAAAGTGGTTTTTCAAAGATTCTGGTATATTTTGATGCTTAATTTGAATTTTATTTATGGCATTTAGGCATCTAAGGCTCAGGCCGGCATAGGGGAGGGGAAAGGATTCGGGAACGAGTCGGCCATGGCCTATGGTAAAAGTTCCATCCCGGCATTTGCCTTGTTAACTGAAGAAAAACCCTGGAAAAAATTCAGTCAGGATGGTCAGCCGTTGGAATAAAACTTTTGATGTTTAAATATCAAACATAGGACTTGGAAGGAAATGGATATATGCTAAAGATCTGAAAGATCTCACAAAATAAACATTTTTTTAAAACGTCGCTGCATTGATGAATCTCTTGGTTGCCACCCGAGTCCTATACTATTGAGCTACTCCTCCCTACAAAAAGTACATCTCTGGTGGTGCTGAACACCAAGGTACCTAACTTACGTATGGAGATCGTAGTTGTGGTAACTTTATGGTAAAGCACTTGACACCCCAGCTTATGACATCATAATACGCTGGTTGTCGAATAACTCAGCCAGAATTGAATACTTTAAAACACTTTTAACTTCGTATCACAGAGTTCCAAAATTGTATAATTGTGTTTAGTTTTTCCATATTTTTTGGAAACCTCGGTTAGGACCCTCGCATTGAACCATTTTACTTATTTTCCAATGTTTGTTAAATTTGTGATTTTATATATAGTAATTATATTTGTTTGAGAATATTAACATTTTTGTCGGTTGTTTGAGCACAACGAAAATGATTTTCTAATACAGAACGAATTGCATTTTTCAAATCAGTTACATTCTTTTAAATTGAACCTGTTACGTAACTTCAACAATGCGCCTTTTGTTACTGAATAAATTGTTAGTTATGATTACGTACCTTTATTCAACTTAAGATTTGTAAGGTCCAATGAATAAAAATAAATTGTGCTATAGTACATATAGACATATATCACGAAGGCTATCCGGACCACTCGTATTCTGTCACGGGTGTGTGAGGAGGATTTTTTTTTTTTCAAATTAAAATAGTACATTGCTATTGTTGATATTTGTATTTCGAAATTGTCACTTGCTCATCCGTTGCCAAATGGATGTAATTCGGACGTCTCAGACTTCATAAATAGGTCTATTACATTACACCACCTGCTCTTTGTGTTGTTTTTGTCTGTGATTGGACACCGGTTGATATAGCGTGAGAACTCTAGTACTAAAACCAGTTGCAGAGTGTTGGCTTAGCATTCGGGAATCGGGACGACGTGGGTTCAATCCCAGCGGCCGATCATCCTGACTGAGTTCCAGGGTTTTTGCTCAGTCACACCAGGCATATCTCGGGATAGTACCTTGAACTTAGGCCCTGGCCAACAACTTTCCGCATGTTTTCCCCTTACCTATCCCGGCCTGAGCCTTAAGTGCCTAAAGGTCACAAATAAAATTCAATTCTTTTGGCTGCAACATGTATGTGCAACTTGGATAAGATGTCGCGTTGTTAGGGAAGAACATATGACGCAAACGTATCTTCCCTTAGGAGACAACGCAATTCATGCTAACACTATTGTTACTCAAATAAATATATTGTAATAGATTTCACAAGACACCCATTAGACCACAAATTACAAAGGTAAACAGAGCGAGCAACAGCTAAAGGAATTAGTAAGGATGGTAGAAGTAGACATGTGATCTAATCACACAGAAATGTTAGTTTATAAGTCTGTATTTATCCTTGTTTCCATCTTAAATATAACGAATTATAACACCGAAACAAATTGTGCAGTATCTGTGCCGCTTTTATCTTATATTACAGCAAAATAATCAATTTAGTCTGAAAGGGAGAAATAGAGTTCTCAAAATTACCTTTTGTGCAAGAAATAACGAACAAAAACTATCACTGTCCTGCAGCTCTCTCAACTTTCATCAATGAAACTAGTCCCCAAGGTACTGTATATGACGTACGCCTAATGCTGCTATCAAACTATAGACTAAAGAACTTGTCATGACCGGTACTGTACGCCGGTACAACTTTCCCCTATTTTCCTCTCTTTTCAATCACTGATTTTATTATACTACATAGTTTAGCCATTCGTCCCAAAGTAATCGGATTAAAAAAAAATACACGGACTGAAACACATCGTATACAAGAGGACACAGCAGCATCACTAGTATTTTCTCTTTGTGATTGAGCTGTTATTGAGTATTTGTGTATTTGGGAAACTTGAACGGTATGGACTTACCACTACATAAAATTTTACCGGCCGTGGGGGAAGGGATAAGGAATGTCTGATCTTAACGCAAGGAATCTTCCAAGTACTCGCCGAAACCATAGAGAACTTCAATCAGAATGCTGGTCCTCAGGATTCAACTCAGGACTTGCCCATTACGAAAAAAACAGGCTTCTGCTGAGTCACCACTGTCCATAACTTCGTATATTTTGTTTCTACTTTATTGAACGGGTTAAGCCCAAGTGGGTAACATTAGAAAAAAAAACTTTTACTAGCTGTCTAGTCAGTGGGTGAACGAAAACCTCTTTCACCAACCGCTTCTCCAGTCCCGTCACTTGGCATAACGGCCAATTACTGAAAGTTGTTGCACGTAAATCAAGGTATTGGCTTTTGTTGAACATTCTAATTATGGAGATGCCATTTGCTTGAGTCCTACGTAGTCAAATATAAAACGCTGAAGATCAATTAGGTACCGCCTCTGCTTTTTTCGAAACCACTACGCCCCAAGGGAAATAAGGACTAGATATCAATATCCAGTTCCGAAGGCTGTCAGTGTTCTGAAACAATGTATGCTTCTAAGTTGAAGTTGTGACCTTTCATTAACCTAATGGAAGTTTCATTTTTTTTAACATAACTAACTTCGTTTGAACAAATTTCTTCAGCATCACACACAACACACACGCGCGTACGGCTATTACGTTCCCTCCCTAACTTACAGTATATCTTGTTGAGCAATCAAACGAAGAACAGACAAGTCCTATATACAAACAAAAGCACGAAGAAGTAGGTTGTGAGACTAGCCCCCCTGGTCAACTGGCTGCAATCGCTGATTCTGCGTAAGGACAGGGGAAGTGGTGCGGGTTCCATTACTGCTCACGCAGATCATCCTGTTCTTCCTGTCTTGTCAGACGGAATACGTGGAAGGTACCTAGAAGATTAATACCTCTGGCTGCTATCTTATTTGCTACTTACCCCACCTTATTCCTGGAAGAGTGATCGCCGAACTTTCCTAGACTTGTTTCACTATCTACCCTCCAATTAATGGCTGTGGTTGACACTTCAGTAGATAATTGTAAGTGTAATAAAAAAATTAGTTTTTGTGATGGTCGACACAATTTCGCTTCACATGACGTTGCTTACACACGCGACAGCTCGGTTCAAGCATGGACTTTAACGAATAACATGACAGCCTGTCTGATTTGCTTTGAATTTCATTATCGTCTTTAGGCATCTATAGCTCATGCCGTGATAGGGTAGGGGAAGGGATGCGGGAAGGAGCCGACCAGGGTCCCTAAGCTGGAGGTACGATAGTCGTATTTGCCTTGTGTATATATATATATATATATATATATATATATATATATCAAATTGAGTACCAGAGAGTCCTTGGTATTCCTGGGCGCCTTGGGAAGGTAAAGGTGGTCGAGCGTGGGACTGACCATCCTACCTCACTTCGTACCGTAGGTCAAGGAAACGTGGAGCGCTACCTCCACATCCCTCATGCACCGCTTTACTTTAATATATATTATATATAAATTAAACAGAAAATTAATTTTCCTGACTAAAATATTAAAGAACTATATATTCTTATGAGCATTATTATTAGTAGTAGTAAAGTCATTTTTTTATAGCATTCTCCGGTTCTAACTTCAGAGAATATTACAACACATCATGTTGATGATGCAGAAGAACCAAACAGCAATGAATAAAATCGCACATGTTTCGTTCATAACTAAATTCTCCACTCCCTCAAACATATGACTCACTACTTCTCTCTCCTCCTCCGCCTCTATGCACTGCAGTCATTCACGCACTATAGCTCACTGGATTTGGTGCATGAATAAGTGTGTACGTGCGTGTGTGTGTGTATCTGTTCGCTTTCATTCTCAATTGGTGACTTCACACTCTTCTCACCATGAAGAACTGAACGTATTGTTTGCAGCTGTCATTCTATTGATTGCACAAGGAAGAACAACATTCGCTGCGTACAATACCTTTTACAAGCATTCATAATAATAAAAAAGAGCTAATGGTGTATCGGCAACGTGTAACTGCATAATCATTCACATATTGTATGTATGATGTGTATGGTGAATGTTACTCTCGAAAGCCTCGTCCTCCAAGTAACCTTACAGACTTCCTTTGTGAACAGAGGCGGATGGAAGGAAGGAGACGGGTCCCAAAATATTCCACTCCACAATGAAACTTGGAAATTAGATAAAATAAAATAATAGCTGAGCAATGCAAATACGTTTTATTTAAAAACTAAAATACGTGTAACAGTTTCGCCAACTAACTAACAACTTGGCTTCATCAGACACACTCTTGGAAATTAGATGAAAATAGAAATCAGGAGCTAAATTAGGGATTAGAACAAAATAATCTCTACTTTTAGTTAGATACTGAAACCAAAAATTAAACTTTTTTTTTATCATTTTGTCAAATGGTTATTTTGGAGCATAATTTTCGGACAATCGTTACCTTGAAATTCGCCACTGAATTTAATATCCACTTTTTTTTTTTTTTTTT
>JAGDQP010000347.1:82141-173951 GCA_022664845.1 Lepisma saccharinum
TTTTTTTTTTTTTTTTTGCATTCCGGACAGGAAAGAGAAAATGTGGTGAATGAAATAAAAAGGAAAAAAGATCCCGGATTTACCCATTAACTACTGCATTCTTAATTACCCTTAATGGTCACACCCAACCGCTACCAACCAATACGGTTTCAGCAGTTAACAAAGTGGTGAAGGAGAGGAAACGGGGTAGCAATAGAACCAGTAACATGCAATTAAACAAACAACACCTGTCTTATTCTGGTGTGACATTCACTTTTTCAAACCAACGGCTGCACAGAAAAGGACAGGAGAAACAGTGCAAGTGAACTTCATTCTTTAAGAGATAAATTACTGTATTTATCCCTAAATGGAAATATTAGTCAAGGGAGGGGGAATGTGCGTGGGACGATGTCTTTCTCTTGACATTTTCAAGGTCATGTTTTCTTACAAGTTTCTTGAGCACCATTAAAAGAAGAAAAACTTACTATCTGATTCTTGTGTTACAAGTAAAACAGCACGACAAGGAGGAAAAAACGCGAAAAGATTTATCAATCAAATGAGAAAAAGTAAAAAAAACAAGTTTATCAATGTATGCAAAGTGAAGAAACAAAAAGAAAAACGTACAAGGAAACCTATTTAACTAATCAATACCCAAGGAAGTTTGGATTATTAATTAATCAACCAAACAAGTACATGTCAATGTCATCGCGCGAGCACTTACGAAAACCACACACACTTCTATTACAGAAGTAGTCACGCAGAACAATCGATTTACATGCACAATGTCACTCATATGTTGGTAATGACCCCCCCCCCCAAAAAAAAAGATTAAAAGCATACAGAAAACAAATGACATGTATGCAAGTAAAACTGGTACGTGGAAGTATTTGTAACAGAAAAATAAATAATAATAAAAGAGACTCTCCGAGCGAACTATCATTTTTATGTTGTTGCTATCTGTCTTATGTTATCGAGGGACGTCAAGGTCTTGGTTGTCACACACCGTATACTTATAATTTTTACAAATATTAAACAAATGAAGAACAATATATGAAGAACAAATGAATGTGATAGAAATTTTGACGCAATTATACTATCGAGCTTCCTGATCGGCTTGCTCAACGGTTTGCTCGAGTCCACTTCGCGCTATTACACTATCGAACAGATACTGACTCTCCAATTGTTGTCCATCTCGAAGGAATTTTTGCTATAATACTGACGAGCTTGAGTAAGCGGGAGCAAGCTTAACCGTGTAATAGCACCTTTATTAACACCTATCAATTGAACTAGTTCAGGTTCTGAAACTATTTCTTTTAGCCAAAAATAATTGAAGTACCGTAGCCCATGTCTTCAAATTTATGTTCAAATTGTGGATTATTTTATGATAAATATTCTTAAGTATTATCTAGGTTGCTTTCGAAAATATTAATGCTCGTCATTCGTCCGATACTTTTAAAATCTCTAAAAAGGGAACGCGTAACTATTAAGGCCTTTTATAAGAGGGATTAGCTGGAGGCATTACTGTGAATAATGATGGGGATTCTGTCCGGAGGTAAGTCTACCCGAAGCTCCGTGAGCAAGGCGAACAGATGGTGGTTTCTTGCTACCCGGGTGGATAGCCATGTAGAAGATAGCACAAAAGTGGCTTCCACCGAGTATCGAACTCGAAATCCCTTGATTACAACAAAGCAGTAGGCGTTTTCACTCATCCCCGGAACACTGCTGTGAACAATAAGGTTTATTTTATTTCAAATATAATGTAATTGTAAACATCCTCAATCAGTATTTCAGTTTGACATACCTGCAAAGTTTAAGCTGAATACTCTCTAAAATATTTACTTCTATAGTTGATTTTTATTACCACCTGCGAAACACTAGGCCTATGCCACTGACTTTCAAATATTCTAGTCATTACTCACACAAATGTGAACGAACTAACTAACCCGGCTAATTTACATTTAGTATTCTAGGATATAGGCTAACGATACGTTGATCTGTCCAAGCTGCACGCTATCAACTCTTGATTTTAATTTTAAGTGAATCAGGTGTTGATTTTAGTTTTCCCCATCTGGGACATAATCATCAGTCACCATTTAACTAATTTAGGTTTAAAAAAGCTTTTCTTTGACTATACTCAAATATGAAATCGTATTTGACACTTATTAAATATTTAACTTACTTACCATTTTCTACTGGGACGACTCACAAAACGAAAGAAACACCAAAACAAGACCTACAATCCAGGACGTATGATCAGCCTACTGAAACCCATCCAAGAGAGAGAGAGAAAAAGGAAAAGTCGGGACAAGCTTCCTTTAGAGCTAAAAATGAATAATCCCCCTGCAATATAGACTCCCGTTTCTTTAATCGAGTGTTTAACCTTCCCGTTTTTGTTGCGAGTGGTTCCGGGTTCGAGTGTTCAATTCACTCATCATCGTAGCACTAACTGGGAGCTAGTGTACGCTTGCGCTTTTCATTCCTCGTCAGTAGATGGCGTTCGCAAACTTTTTGACTACTCCTTGTAAAATACACGTAAGAAAAGCAATTTTGGAGCTAGAGACAATAAAAATTAGTAAGAAATCCTTACAACGTAATACCATTACAAATTGTAGTAGACGTCTAGACGAATTTAGGGGGAAAATAACAGTAATTGGAGAAGGAACTAAATAATACCTTATTTATTAACAGTTGTTATGGGAACGTGTTCTGCCTGGACTATGAAATTAAACTAAATACTATTTTAAGTTGTTACAGAATAAGCAATGGCTGCTTCAATATATTCTATGATGAAGACATTCTCCAAATAACAATTACGCCACTTAGGGTTAGATTATCCAATGTTCTTTAACATTAACACTGCTACATTCATATTTTTACATGTACGAGATTGTTTAAAATCAGCTGCCGCTTACGCACAAGAATAACTAACCATGACAACTGTTAACGTATCACCGCAACTTAATTTCAAACTCATACTTTTTTATTATTTCATATTTAAATAATCGATTCGCAACGCGCAAGATATCAGATATGTCAATTAAATTATCTACTTCATTACTTCATTTTAATATATATAATTGTACAACTACTGCACAACTAATAACGTAAGTCGTCAGCTAAGCAAGTGATAATCAAAGTTTCCTCAAAGATTTTGGCCAATGATTGTGATTGAGAAGAGTGCACCTGATTACTCACAAAAGTATATCACTGTAATGGCATTGACGGTGACCGGTTGACAAGCACATGAATGTCTTGACAATTGCACTTGTCAATCATAAACTATGGTTGAACACATTCTTTGGATTACAGTTACAAATGAGATACAGTTTATCTTATTTGTAACGACGCTGTGCAAATGTTGGACGCCTCTGTTTGCGAAACTACGCATTTTTGACAAAGCCAGAGACAATCAATTTTCGGCATTATACTATATAGTATTATTTTTCAAAAAAAGTTTATTTTTCAGATTCCTGTATATAAGAATATTACAATTCAATATAATTTAATTAAGATTTTGGGGTCTCGAATAATGTTAATAAATATCGATTAGCAATGCTGGATTACCACAGTTATTTCTAGACAGTTATTGCGTTCAGAAATACATTAACAAGAGACTGTTTTGTTTTAAAGAAAGACGCCTTTGCAAATCGTTTGCTTGTCACAAATGCAACAGGAAAAACAGTGACTGACTCTGTAAGACCATCTACGAATTACATCATTCTTCTTAGCAGCGTCATATCCGTTATTTCATAGATATGACACACACACGGCCACGGAAAGGAGACAACGTCTTTGGTTGTTCATAAAAGATATCAACCTTACAATTGTTCTCCCAACTGAGGACAGACTTAGAATTGTATTTTGCTTTGCCCTACAATAATGTTATCTTTGGATTAACCCCGCGTCGACCGTATTCTTTTAGAAAGTAAAGTCTTAGTATTCCATCCCTCCAACTACCATGCGTTTTTTTAGATCTTTACAAATACTGGAGAAATAAAGGCCAACAGTGAAATCTTGAAAAAAGGACAACGCTTTTTTTTTTTTTTTCAAAAAATATCTGAACTACTTTATAGTTTGAAATTGTTTATTTTAGCCGATAGATTTTAAGGTCAGTAAATAAAGACGTCATAACCAAGACCTTCAAATTTCCTATCTAAAACAATACCCAGCAAATGGTGAATTATTTCATTTGATAAAAAACTTTCACAAGCATTATCGTGGCCACTTGCCAAAATGTCATCGTTCCTTGACATTTGTTCGTTATTTTTAAATATTTGTAAATCTCTATTTATTTATTTATTAAATAGAACACAAAAGATACAAAAATACCAATGTTCGAGAAGAATAAGAGAATTAAAGAGATATTACAAGTTGTGAGACATTTTTGTTTCAAATAGTTTTAAATTCCTTATGCTAGTGACTTTTACTTCTTGTTCCCCAAAATATTTAATTACAGTATTTGTTAGCTTGCACTTATAGGCGGCGTGCAATCCTCAAAGAACTATCAGGATTTCACCGATGCTAATGCAATCCATCATTGAAGTACGAACAGACAACTGCTAGTTTCTCTCCTTCATATAAACTAAAGCGAACCCACATAGCAATTTTGGCTGACTCAAAAGTGAATCATCATCCTTTGACAAGTATGAAAACTCAATGCAAGCAAAATCGGTTTAAATAAGGTTGAATCCAGCAGTCTAGTTTACAAGAATCAAGGTTGAAATAGCTTTCACAGAAGAGCGACGAAGAAACTAATGTACTTCTTTTTAAAAAAAATCATCCTGGATGAGGATAAAACACTGGCCCGATGCTGGACTCATGGGACAACGGAACCACTCAACCTACTTCGCTTTCCAAGTGCTATTTACAGTTAGTTCATCAGATTCACAACAGATAGCTGTAGTAAAAGGGTGGGAGCTGATTGTTTACGACGAAACGTTGGCAGCACGTGGTGGGACTTCATTGCTCTAAGACGAGATGGTAGTTCAACGATATAAAATTCAATTCAACTTCAAGTTTAACAAGCTTTCTGGTTGTTCCAACAAGCTTGAATTACGCTATAACTGGTAATAGGGAAAGTATCGACCTCTATCTTTCGTTTTGCCCGCCTACGAAGAAGTGAAAGCCGCTGCATTGGATGCTTAGCCAAACGTCATAAACACTGTTGCCACATGTTATTTCCTCACTGGGCTACGTTGTGGCTGCACGAGTTGTCTTCGCTCCAGAACACTGTCAAAGAAAGCATTTTTTTTTCTTCTCCGCTTGCGTTGTGATTGACAAATGGTGTGCGACTGTGTTGTATGTTAGTCATAAGAAATAACTATGCGTATGAATATTTTAAAAGCGCGTCCGAAAAGTAAATAGTGTGTACTCATTTTGTTCAGTCTGCTACGATCTATGCCCCAAAGTAAACAGAAGAAATAAAGAAACTGGTTTAAAATTCTACAAGAGAATATTAATTTAAATCCGATTTTCATTAATTCCGGTGAAATGAAATGCATCTATGTAAATGTGATGTAAACCCGTAGAGTTCAATTCCTTCAACTAAAAATGAGCAAATACGTTAATGATTTTCACTGTATTATGACGTCCAACTTGAAAAAAAGTTAATGAATTCAAAGACCATTCATATGCAAAGTGAAAACAATGAAATCATTCCCTCCTCTGGCAAAATGAAAGGGCAAAGTTTCATGTTTTAATGGGAGGACATTGGTTCAACATTTTCTTCTTTTATATAAATATCATGCGGTTGCCTATGACATATTCGAAGAAAAACGATAGCCCCCGAGGTCTAATTATTTCGGAAAGGAACTGGGGGAGTGCGACCATAGAAAACAGGTATATTCCCCGTTTGTGTGGGGAAGTGCTTGTTCAAAGATTCTGCCAGTCATCCCTCCAAATTCTTGAGCACTCCTCCCCAACTTTTCCCTATAGAAACCTTTTAAACTCTGCTTACCCCCGCCACCCACACTATTATAGCTTTACACCATCGGAGACTGCTGGTTTAAAATTCAGAGATCCACCAATCTGTTTGATGCTCCCAATAGCATTTCTCAGTTTCATCTACCGAACGGCTGTAGCACGATTGATATAGTGTTGGCTTAGCAATTGGAAGGTTCTGGGAACAATCCTAGAGGCCGACCATCCTGACCGAGTTTTCCATGGCTTTTCCTCAATACACCAGTCAATTGCAGAGATGATACCTTCAAATTAGGCCTTGTCCTACTTCCTTCTAATATCCCCTATCCTATCCGGCCTGAGCCAAACTTGCACAAAGGCCATAAATAACTTCAGATTCTCACTCAGTTTCACCAGTCGAATGCTGAATCATACTTTCAATTATATCTAGAGCCAATACCTAGCTCCAAAAGTGGACAATGTATTGTAGTGTAAGTGTTCTGGTATCTACGGTCAACGGCCATCACAGGTCTGACCTATAAAATACATTGGTGAACACAAATTCAGATAAAAAGAGGAGATAAGACGAAAGCGGATATGAGCTCTATTATAGATATGGTGATCATATTTTCTCAGTCAAAATTCGGGACAGATCTTATCGAGATCTAAAGATCTTTTTGAGGATGGTTTGAGTGTCAACCAAAGAAAAAATATTCAGGTACAGATTAATCTAAAAGCTGCGTTTTATTAAAAACTACTTCCTCTTTTAAAATTTAAAAAAAACAGTACCAGTTTTAGTTTAATTTCCGAGTGCTGAGCCGTTATAACTTACTTGCTATATTTCTTAAGATCAAATGATTTAAGTTATTATAACTTAACTATTATTAATTAGTTCATCATTGATTAACACCCAAGAGCACTACAGTGAAACAAATATAAATTTTACTTCAAATGTCCCTATTACGTTAAACTACATCGCACTTTTTTTCTTTCTTTTTTTTTTAAGGAAATTCGGGACTTTCATTATCTTTTTCCGGCCACAACCCTCAAATTCCGGACTTCCTTGAAAATACGATTGAAAGGAATTATCAATTTGCCACACTCACAAACAACAGAGGGGAGACACACACAGAAGGAGAGAGAGAGGGGGGGGGAAAGGAAAGTTGGCAACACCGTAAGCGCCTGTCCACTCTCTTCCGCCAGTCAAGCCTTAGTTCCTTTCCTCTGCCGTCTCTACCCGGATCTATTCTTTCATAAAAATATAGTTATAACAGCCAGTTGTTTCAAGACGTTAGTTTCATGCTTGGTTATTAAGTTGATAGGATGGCTAAAAGGGGTTCAGGTCAATAAGGCACATGCCATTTCAAATATTAGGTTATTATGTGCATGAAAAGTTGACTGTTACAATAAAATAAGGAAAGTGTAAAAATGTCTAGATTACAGACTGCATTGGAATAAAGATTTAAATATTTTACCTATGCGTATCAAGCTATTTATTTTAATGGCGACAAGATATGAATCCACATTGATGATGGTGATGTTAATTTTAAAAGTATCCATTGTTTGACGTCTGGAAATCACAACAGATTTTAAGTTACTGATATTTTTAACACCCTTGATATTTTAAACATTTTTGCTTTGTTGCTAGATATATGACCGACAATTAGTACATCATGTCTTTGGAAAGCATATTGATAAGTGTATAAAAGAATATTGTTCGTCAGTTGCATAAAAACGAAGATGACTAACTTGGTTGAAGAGGTTAGTTGCATAATGAATACGAACACACGATAATGGAACAAAGGTTAAGTTCTAACAACTGAGGTAAGTCTACGATCAGGATGTATTAATTTTATAGCACACATAAAAGCTCATGTTAATATTTCCAATTTTGGTAATAACTTTGGAATCATCAGTACTAGACCAAAGTATATTAGGAATCAGGAATTTAGATCTACAATTAGTTCTAATAGCCGAACCCAGATTGCATTTGAAGAAAGCAGTCAATATTATTATTATGTTCGAACGTTTAGAAGAATCATCAGAGACTAAATAAATCTCAAAAATTATTTCCACAATCTCAGCAGTATGTGCCTTGGAGAGATACAAAGTTAAGTATACCACTACAGCTTGCAATCGTCGTGGATTGATACATAAAGTTCCACCACGGATGTCCCGCTCGTAATACCAACTGCATAACCTTTTAAACTCAATCACTAGGCTCGCTGTTGTTGGACATCTAATATTAGGAATTCGGAAACGCAGGCTTTAGATAATTCATCAAAACAGGCTTCCAAATGCATTAATAAGATCTGGATGGATTCTTCCCTGAAAACTAAAATCAGAACTGGATGCAGACACTTTTGCGTGGGTATAAAGAATTGGGAGTACAAAGTAACAAGTGAATTATCCTGTCATCGGGAAAAGACGTTCTTTTCAATTGAAAGTGAATGGGAGAAATTAGTGTGGAAAATGTTTTTGGACTGCTATTTTGAATATAAGATGGCGACTTTTCAAAATGTAATATTTTTCTAAACTACTCTTGATAATACACCTTTATGCCAAATTTTCTATCTTTACCTCAAACGATGTTGGGAATGTTTTAGCAGCCATTTTGAATCCAAGATGGCGACCTTTTCAAAATGTAATATTTTCCTAAACTACTCTTCTTCATAATACACCTTTATGCCAAATTTCGTATTTCTAGCCCAAACGGTGTAGAATATTTTTGGCGGCCATTTTGAATCCCAGATGGCAACTTCTTCAGAATGTTGTAATATTTTCCTAAACTACTCTTGATAATACACCTTGATGTCACATTTCGTATCTCTAGCTCAAACGGTATTAAAATATTTTGGCGGCCATTTTCAATCCAAGATGGCGACGTTTTCAAAATGTAATATTTTCCTAAACTACTCTTGATACTACACCTTTATGCCATCTATAAATCAAATGGTGTTGAAAAAAAATTTTTGGGGGTCTGCAATTTTTAATCCAAGATGGCGTCTTTGGAGACATTTTATATTTTTGTAATCTACTATTGATGATATGCCTTCATACCAAATTTCGTTTTTCTATCTCCAGCCGTTTAGGCTGTGTATTCTATACAATAATGGGTCTGGCGGCCATTTTGGATCCAAGATGGCGACTTTTTTCAAAATGTTGTAATATTTTCTTATTCTACCTTTGAAACACAACTTTGTGCCAAATTTCGGTTTTCTAGATCAGGCGGTATTGAAAGTGAATTGTTGGGGTCCGCCATTTTGGATCCAAGATGGTGTCTTTGAATACATGTAATATTTTCTTAATCTCCTAGTGATGATGTACATCACACCAAATTTTTGTGTTTGTAGCTCCAGCGGTTAGGCTAAGTATTCTATACAACAATGGGTTTTGCGGCCATTTTGGATCCAATATGGCGACTTTTTCAAGATTTTGTAATATTTGCTTAATCTACTAGTAATGGTGTACCTTCATACCAAATTTCGTTTTTCTAGCTCAAGCCGTTTAGGCTGTGTATTGCCTACTAAAACCTTGTCAAAACCTTCCAATTTTTAGGTGAGACTTACTAGTACTGTAGATTGAATTTATTTCAATCTTAAGAACATAACTGGATAACGACGCCTAGTTAACAAGCCATGCAGAATGATACCTGGATACAGGAAGAGAAGAAGAGACAAAATAAGCCACAATAAAGGGAGAAAGGAATGAAGAAGAAGAAAGTAAGACCCTGGCTGAAGCTGAACCATTGCTAAAGCTATAAAAGAAAGAGACAAGATGGTAGAAAGAAAAACAAAAAGGGTAAAAAAGAAGTCGACGCCAAAGAAGAGAACCTGATAAAATTCGTGCAAAAAGAGGCTATGCTAATAAGATGAGGCTTCCGGTGTTTTTAGACATTCTAATATATACTTTTTTGGACAATGATCATAAAGATTTAGGAGTGTCACATTTAATAAACCTTGAGTGAGGTAGCATGTTTCAAAGATTTGCACGTGTTATTGAACAGCTATTATGATTACATAGTTAAGAATATCGTGTAGCATAATCTCAGTTGAGAACATTATTAATTATTATGTGGAGTATTTAGTGTTCAAGAATGGATTGTGGCTATGACACGGAACAACACTAGTCCATTATTTTGTATTTTTCTTTGAATAAAGTACGTCTTGCTTTTCAGAAGCGACGGTGTGCTGAAAGGGTGTTTAAAAGGCGTTCAGGTAAACTAGGCATATGCCATTTCAAATACTAGATTACTCTGTGCATGAGAAGTTCACTTCGTTGGGGAGGGGGGGGATAAGGAATGTGTAAATATGTCTAGATGACAGATTCCATCGGAATAAATGGTTGAAATGTTTTACCTACGCATATTAAGTTACTTATTTTACAAGTTCAACACAATATAATTATAATATCAAGTTTAACAAGGTCAAAACAAGTGACGGACAAGCTTGTTACAAGTTAACATACTATGTGGGAAGATTCGTGCAATGCAACAATCGATGTTTTATCTTACAATTTCCAGTATCTACCCAAAATTTTTGCTTTATTGTTTCCTTACGTCGTCATACTGTATCCACTCAGAAAACTAGCTCCATCTTTGAGGGCTACTTCAGCACTTCCCTCGTAGAGGTGTTGTTAGAAATTTATTTTTATTTAGAGTAGATAGTGGACGACCTCAACATAAGTACTTCCGAAGAAATAAATCTTTGTAAATATTTATGAACTTTTAAATATCTATAAACAAAACTTCAGGAAGTGTTATTAACCAAAGTCGTTTGCATCTCCTTAGATTTCAGTCTATTTACGTTTACGAACAAAGTGCTCTTCCTGTGCTATATTCTGCCATACTGAAAAGCTCTGACGAAAGAAAATGGTTTCTCTGTAGCCTTGCACACAATGTGGGCGTGTCTTGTTACTGAATGGTCCATAAAGAGGCAAGTTAATTACCTGTAAATGTCAGGTGATGAAGGAGTAACGTTTTACAGCACTTTTCATGTTCAGATAAGCCTGACTGTTAAGGTTTCATTGTTGTCGCTTCTGCACATAAATCATTTGCGTGTCAAGAGGTTTGGAACAGTTGGGCAAAGGAGAAAAATCCATAATTACGGATTCTACCGTAAATATCCGTTTATTACAGTACAAACATAGAGAGAACTACTAACGAGTTTAACTGATAACAGTCTTTCGTAAGACATTTGTCTGCTAAATGATGGATAGTTAACCGTGAATCATAAGGCTGCGGTCCGGGGCTGCCTATTTTGAATCAAGGTTAATAAAAACAAAGAAATAAAAAGAATTATACAAGAAACAAGATTGTTAAGATATCTATCTCTCAAAGCAACCACACATGACAATATCCTTATATTTATAAATATAAGGGGGAACTAAAGTGCGACATTTTAGATTTCTAAAACGTATCAATGATATTCCCGAAATGTATCAAATATTCGGTTTTATCCAAAGCGTCTGAAAGATATACGGGTCAACTACACATAAACATTGTCGCGCCAAGTGGGGCTGGTGTTCGTGGAAAACCACATTGGTCATAGAGTTACGGAAGCTCGCTGTTTACTAAACTCTCTTACGTTCCTAGTTATTAACATGACAACACCCCTTCTCTCAATTGATCAAATGGTTAGGACGCTTGGCTTCTGCGCACGTGGTCCCGAGTTGGAGACCACTCTACCAAAAACTGAAGTCCCAGATCTTTCATCCGGTAATTAATGATTTAACCCTTCTATTAATCACAAGGTTCGCCGCGCGATACACTTTCCTAGAGTTAACTTATTTATGTTTCATTCGCTTTGGTTTAACCGTGCTTCCTGGATTTATTTAACTTTTTTTGGTGGGTTTCACTAACCTTCATAAGGAATTTATCGAATCGTTAGTTAACGAATATATATTTCCATGCTCTTGACCTTAAGGCTCCTCGCTACTCCCTCTCCCACTTTTATTTTTTTTTTAATATTTTAAAATCTAATAGCATTATCAAAATTTAAAGAAGATACTCTAATACTTACAAATTACTATGAAATATTTTGGACAGCGATCTCGAGATCTTGTCCATTGATGAGTAATACGTTGTTAATTAAATAATGACGTCATAATCTTTGACAACGTATCACTCATCAATGGACAAGATCTCGAAATCGATGTCCATTGTATTTCATAGTAATTTGTAAGTTCTAGAGATGTATCTTCTTAAAATTTTGATAATGCTATTAGATTTTGAAATATTTTGAAAATGATTTAAAAAGTGGGTGCGGGAGTAGCGAGGAGCCTTAAGCGTTCGTTAATTCATAGAGAAAGACTGGCAAAACCCAGCAACTTAGCTCTCAAATTTTTTATCAAAGATATTCTCCATTTTTTGAAAGTTATCGAAGCTGCCTAACTTTCGGGATTATATTATTTATTTCAAACCTGTGTGGGGCGAAAACTGAAAAAGCATTAGTCACATACCAGACTTACTAGACTGAGAGAGAGAGAGAGAGAGAGAGAGAGAGAGAGAGAGAGAGAGAGAGATGAGAAAAGGACTGATTTCGCATTAATCACTTCAAGGCCAAACTAAGGGGAGTTAGCTAGAATGAGACTAAGTATGAGAAGTTGAAGAAAACTTCCCCACGCAGTAATTTATCCGCAATGCGAAGCAGCAGAATCTATTAAAAGTACAACATAATATCTCGTGCAACCAAGAAATAATCGATTTGTTGCACGCAGAAGGACGACATAATTATACATTGAATTAGTTAACATCTATACATCCACATCTATTTTAAGTAACAAAAAACAACGACAAGGTTTGTATTTGAGCACGCCCCAGTACGTAAGTCCCTTCCGTTTCGTTTATCTCAGCACGCGTGCACGCACTATGCATCATTGTACGCACGCACGCAACTTCAACCACGCAGCCAGATTTTCCAATCATCAGCTGAGCGACCGAGTTGTAACGCGACGTTGTCGACAACAGTCACTTGTTCTTTCTATTTTCTCTCTCTTTCACCTCACGCATGCGCGTGTTAGTCACGTCATAGATAGCAGAGAAATGTTCACTGCTTTTCCCCCCTCACGAAGTTTGTCCCTTGCTCTCCTCCTCCCCCCAGAGACACTTGTGCCACTAGCCGTCTGTGTACAACAAAAAGTCAACCCAATCTAGCAAGCGAGCCCCGGCAGACTCACCCAGCCACACCACACCACTCCCAAAAAATAAAAGCCCTACTCTGAGCGTACACGGGGATTGAATGGTTGCCATAGCAACAAGACGGCCATGAAAGAGACGATCGATCCGTCCACTTTCCGGTGTGTCTAGATCACATGGTCCTCTTTGGGAGCCCGTGGAGTAGTCTTAGCTGCCAAACATTTAATCATAATATACCCCCACACACCTCCCCGTTTCACCAGTTCTCATAACCATGGGTTTATTTGAGAACAAGAGATAAGCTAGCTAATTATGAGATTTCCAATAAGTAAGAGATGGATTTTGGACTTCAGTGCAAGCAAACAGCTTTTATAGGAGTTCTGCTACATGCTTCTTTCCCCTTTGGAGATATCCTCACAGGCGGGAAGAGCCATGGTCTAATTAAACACACACACACACACACACAAACAAACAAAGCATTATTCAAAATACAAATACGATATAAACAAGTTACGAGTGGCTTTCCACTCCACCTCTTACGGTTTCCGCAGGAAAGGAGAAAATAATTAGGACCTATCCCATTTAATTCCTCAACAATAGGGACCAATGGATTCTAACATAATTCACGGCTTACCCAGATATTTTCTAGATATCGAGCTGCTCTGAAAGTGCTCGGATGTAACACTCATGTTATAATAATTAATAATACCGTACCTTGATGAATATCCGGGATGGCACCTTCAGTAAGGCCTTGCCGCTACCTTCCCCATACCGTGTCTCGGCCTGAGCCAAAGATGCGTAAATGAACATGATCCGAAAAGAATTCAGTTAATGAACATGGTCCGAACTGATACCTACAAAACACCGTACAGTACAGTGGTTTGCAACCTCGTTCCGCAAACCAAACTACATTCTGTATTTAAAAAAAATATTCTTATACTTTTGATGTAACACATAGGCTGTGTTAGATCAAAAGTATAAAAATATTTATACAAGCAAAATTATTTATGCTGAAGTGGCGTATACGAATTTTTAATAATAATGTTTACAAAATAAGATCCTTACTCAAGGTTTAATATATCTGATAATTGGTCGTTTGGACGTTTCGCGTTTAAACAAGTAGATTTATTGCCTTGCATTTCCTGTCTGTTGCTGTAACTTCCTTCTTCCCTCGGTGTGTAATTACACTATGTGGTGTACAATAACTCGTAATTACCAATAATTGTTTTGTGTAAATTACATTTATTTCATCGCTGTGGATTGTGGTGGGATACTGCAAGGAAAGGTGCGCGTGCCATGAATTATCATTGGCTTCAGGGAAGGGAGGAGGTCACTAACTTAAAAAGGATTGGGAAACGCTGCTATAGAATATAGAACATATTGATGTTCTATCTTTAGCCATGTTTGGATAAATAAACGGAAAATATGAATGCTGGAAACCATGTAGCGAAGATCCTTAAAGGGGTTGACCTGTCATTTTCGCTTTCAATCTATTATCAAAACATGGATGCATAATAGAGACAATATGTGTTGTACTATATTTGCCCTCAATTTATTAAAACAAATATTGTCTTTCGTAAAATAAATAATCTTGTTACTGTATTTCTGCGTTTGCAGGCGCTTGTAACATGAAAAATATATATACACCGTGTATATATATTAAATCTGGTTTATATTAAATTTTGATTATTCGAAATGCGTCTGGTTCCATCAAGTCCCGATAAACGATGTTTTACTGTACTACGATTTTGGAAAATTGCGCAAGATAGCAATCATGGAATTTTACAATACGAAGTATAAAATGCTTCTTCTTTTCAAAATTTACTTTTTAGATATTTGACTACTCGTAAACTGTGATGATACACTGAGTAAGTAAATTTATCAACTTAATTTTCCTTACTTCATATCAAAACTCATACCCATTTTTTAAAACTGGTAAAGTATCTGTCTTGTTTCGTTAATTTTCAAAAGGAAGAAGGCATTGAGAAGACTCTATAATTAAATTATGATTTTGTCCAGGGGTGTAAAAAAACACCTGTAATCCCCGCGGTGCTGGTAACGCAGATGACGATTTTTTAACGAGTAAGGGCTCACCAACTGAAACTTGCGGGGGGAAGGGGTAGTCAGTTAGTTACGCCACTAATTTTGTCATGTTCACCATGAAATAAAAGCAAGAGTTGAATTTTCATAAAGATAAATCAAACTGTTGATGTGACAGAGGAATACTAAAGTACCAAAAAACTAGTAAAAACAAAATATTCGTATTTCAACAAATAAGAATAGGAAAATAAATACTGGTCTTGCTGATGACACGTTATGAAGTAGAAGGAAATTCATTCTTCAGAAAAGGAAATTGTAACAGTTCTTCTCCCCTTCTTCTGTAGGAGAAAGAACTCAACTCGTATTGTCAACAATGTCATAAATTCGCCCATAAATTACGTAAAAATGGGGAACATAGTGAATATATATGTCTCCGCATTCATCTTCCGTTGCGTAAAAATGGATGATAAAAAAACTGCGAGAGGGGAAAATAGTAGGAAGAGAAATCTTGTGGAATGATTTCCATTCATATGTAAGTTCTTCCCCAGTGGTTGTAGCTCTCCAGAAGGGCTGTTCTTCATCCCTCTGTGCACACAGAAGAGAGTGCACCCCATTCATCAAAGCGCCGCGCAACGTTGAACGAATGAAGAGGTCGGTAGTGAAGGGTCGCACTTTTCAATTCACATCCACCGGTCGGGAGAATGAAGGGAAGGGAGGGCTTCTTCACACTGGCATCGATCCAGGGTCTACACTCACAGACAGAACTGATGGTACGGATCGAAAAACGGCCAATTTCTCTCTTTCCCCCTCTGTTTCACTGTTACATTTTTCAACTGAGCGACTCTCTTTTTTTTTCAACTTCCTTTAAAAAAGTATCTATCTGCAATGTTTCACTATAATTACCCTTTTCATGCAATAAAAACAATTTCACAAACTGCGTCAACCACTGTGTGATCTAGTTTTGCTTTTATATTGTTATTTTGGTTTATTCCAATAGTTCTTGAGTACACGACATTGTCAATTAAAATGCTTCTATACGTTCTATTTGAGGTATAGGCGACAATTGATATGGGTTTAATATTCTGAAAATTAGCTTCAGCTTATCAGTAATGTCCTCGGTATCGCCGAAACAACACTTTACTGGATCACAAGGAATTAGTAACATGAAATGCACTGTGTGTGTTTTGTGTAATATGGACATTGGACTCTGTCTGAATGCTCAGTATAGAAAGGATGCTGAAACGAAAAAGGCTATTCGAAATATCAAACTTCGCTAGGTTTTTAGCACAAGGAATATAGATGACCGGTATCCAGCCAGCTTCATGTATCTGACAAGTATTATAAATGAGCATGTTAAATTCCAAAAAGAGTGAGAATGTGAAATTGGAAAAAAGATATAAAGTCGAGAATCGCAATGGCGGAAGAGGGATAATACGGAAAAGAATCACTTCAGAGACTAAATAACAAAGAAGTGGCGAATAGATTGATTAAACATCTTGTATGAAGTAATGTGTTACTTAGATAAGGTCAAAACGTGGATTCTACAGGTAAGAATAAAAAATTGGAAGCCTTCGATATGTAGACACGAAGGACGAAAAATCACCTGGACACATGATGGGTCATAAGGAAGTGTAGAAGACAATTTGAGAGAGAGAGAGAGAGAAACAATAATGAAGAAAGAGAAACTGGTTGCGCAGAGATTGTACATTAAAAGGTGCCATTTAAGGTATAGTTGAGGGGGTAAGAGGAAGAAGACGAATGCAACTATTTGACAGTATTAAGGAAGATTAATCTATGCTGAGACAAAAAAGACAAATGCAAGGAATTGAAGAACCTGCCGCTTTCGTCAGAACACTAAAGATGTCTGGATACGTATGTGTGTGTTCTGAGAGAGAGAGAGAGAGAGAGAGGGGGGGGGATATTGTATTCAGTACATTAGGAGTGGGGAAATTGTACTGCATCCTTCATATAGGAATTTCAGACAGAAAGCTTGAAATAGTCAACAGAAAACATGGAAACGTCCCTCTTGGGAGTCAATTGGTTACAAAAATGGGAGTAATGAAATGATGGAAAACGAAATAAATAGGAGGGCAGTCCCTTGTATTTGTAGTCATAGCAACGGCATGCAAACAAAACAACCATAATACTTATGTGATACTATTATACGATGTTTTTCTCCATGTTTTTATTTAAATAGAAAAACAAAAACAAAAATATTAGTAATGACAAAAATGTCAAAGTATGCAGAGTGTACTTTTTTTTATTATAATTAAAAACTGAAAAATGTAATTTTGGGTCCTAAACGCAGTTAAGAATTTCAATGCACTCACTGCACAGAACGGAGAGCGACATAAAGGGAGAGTGAGTGAGTGTGTGTGAGAGAGAGAGAGAGAGAGAGAGTGTGTGTGTGTGTGTGTGTTGGCTTTAAGTAGAAAAAAACAGAATTGCATGTAATACCACAGAATAAAATTTCCTAGAAAACAAATCGATTTTTTATTTTCGTTTCTCTTAAGGTCAAAATCCTTACATACAAACTAATCGTACATAAAAATAAATAAAAAAAAAACAGTCACTCATGCCTGCCTGCCCCTGTCCTCCTGCTCCATTCGTAGGTAGTTGCAAATAACTAGTTAAGAATAATAAGGTTGCACGTAGGCTAGCAAGCAAAAGGGAGGAGTTTCAGGGACGAGAAACTGTTCTGAAACTTCGTACGATTTGTTAGAAATACAAGTTAAATGTAACAGATAACGATCAACAAGTTCTTGTGCTGGAGTACAATATATCGCCACAATGACGCCACACCTTTTCCCTTCTTACTTTTTAGTTTCTCTTTTTTCCAGAAAGTAATGTAGACAAACAACATCAATATTTCAGACGTTTGAAAACAAAGTAAAAACTCAATAAATGAGAGAAAGGCAGGGACGGCGCCAGGTAGTGACAAATGGAGGGAGAACCGTTGTCCGTATACACGTATAACGTATTAAAAGAAATTGCAAACGCTTGTCGCAAGAAACCAAAGGGGGCAAAAATACGGTATCTTGTGGGGGCGATCGGGTCCTTTTGTCCCATTTCTTTGGCGCCGTTCAGGAGAAACGTGCAATAAACAAAATTTAAAATGATCTTATCCAAGATTTTAGCCTTTCTTCGTTTCAGTAAACAAATTCTTTTGTTTTTATATCATTAACGCTTTAGCGCAAACTAAATGTCCTTTCATTAAGTCCTTGCCATTCATCCTGATCTTGCGTTTTCCTATTTTACTTACCAAATCATAAGGCATCCTTTCTTATGGAGCAACGCACAAGAGGGTGAATTGGAGGAGGACCCAAAGTCGCTTTCCATGTATTCTTATGAAACACCGCACACTGAGCGATTGGTCGCTCGATTTTGAACAGGGCTGTCACTAGTCAGCTTTCATTGCCGACCTCTTTTTGCTACAACATGTGAGGAGCTAAGCAAAGAAAAAAGTCGCTATATAATTAAATTTCTTTCTCTTTCAGTCTTCTAAACTTAGAAATATTTCTCATAAAGGTTGATCAATACCGAGTGGCAATTTTTTTCTCTTCATTCCAGTTTTAGGTGATCGGGTTCACTTCATGACAGAGTTGAGAAAAATTTTTGCCTCGGGTAGGCAACTTTCTCTCTCTCTTTCTCTCTGTATTGCCTGGGCATACAGCCATCGAAATTTTTGTTTTTGATCGTGGAACAAGCAATTGCTTTGCTCAACTGTTAATCTCTTCTTCTTTAAAGGATGAACCTATTTCTGCATTTGTATCCTCTGTTTTCTTATAACTATTTTCTGTGGTGCTAGCCATGTTGCCTATGTCAACACTGGTAAAACTGCAGTATGAACTAGAAACAAATGTAATTATAAATCGAACCAATAAATCGCCTACACAAAAGCAGACCAAGTCGCCCTATGTGGGGTAACCCTGAGCGTATGATTTATCTGTCTCAATAATGTCAAGAATTCAACTATACCTCAATCATATACTGCACCTGAAAGGAAAAAAGGAATATCGGGTGGTTGACCGTCTTCAGTTGGTTAGGGTCATTTTACAGAAAAAAAAAAAGACAAAACTGTCCCACATGTGACATAACAGAAATTCTCTAATAAGGCAATGCTGTCTAAATATAAAGAGCGAATAATACATAATACATAGACATTTCGGAAGCAAAAAATGTGTCTCAGGAAGATGTGTCTCAGGAAGAAACATGGTAACCTACGTGGACGCAAATTCTCATTCACCGTATATATATATTTATGAATACTTACAGACCAAACTTTCAGAAAACAATAAGCCTTATGTATTAGGGGCGCTAGGGATGTGGCCTAGGAGGCAACCCGATTGATTCAATTGTTAATAACATCTTAGACGAGATGGTGAACTTCTAACGACATGTTATACAGTTCTTGATAAAGTGGACTCCGAATCACTCGGTTCAATGAAGTAATTGAAGACCTGAATTGAAAAACATCCCAAGGTCTTTGTATGTTATCCTAGCACCGGAAATTAATTTGTATTAAAAAAGGGTTTCTCTAGTGGAATTAGGATGTAATATTTATGCAAGTGGATAGCTCTTGGAACATAGATGCCGATGAATAGAAAAAATGCAAATACGAAAAAAGTGGACTTGGGATGTTTTTCAATTCAGGTCTTCAATTGTAGATTTGAACCTGTGACCACGCATACAGAAAACGAGCGTATTGCCCTTTGGTCAACTGAAGCTCAAGAAGGCAGTCCGAACTTCCACTACCAGTGGTTCCACACTAGTAACGTGATTTATTAGCTCCACACACTTAATAATAATAATAATTCACAGTCATATTCAATCCACTACTGGTAGAGTCCTCTCCCGGAGTGAGGAGTTGCTCTACTGCTCCCACGATGACCAGACGTGTTGGGAGAGGAGAGCCGAAGCTCTCAACTGTGATCGCCACTCCAATTCACAGCAGCTCCCCAACTGCATCACGATGTCGGGTGGACACCGTTGCAGACCCTCTCGATTTGGAAAAAAAAATCCCTTGGCAAAGCCGAAATTCGAACCCACGATCAGCAGTCAGCGACGCTAATCACTAGACCAACATGGCGGCTTAGCTCCACATATTGATGGTTAAAAATTAGCATGTTAAGTTAAATGAGTCAGAGCGTTACATATGGATTTTCCCATGGTCCCTGAGAGAAAAAAAGATGTGGCTTTTGGCTACATGTAGTTCCTTTCCACCTGTACCCTACTTAAAAATATGTGACACATAATACTGTGCAGTGAGTGGGCTTCACCTTCCCGTCCATTAGAGCTTCACCAGTTTGTAAGCACTTGATAATAATAAAGACAGATGTTTCTGAAGGTCGACGAACTACCACTACTACTAGAAGTGGTTTCCACTTTTTCATTATCTAGTGCAAATAAACGCCGGAAGATGATAATGAAGTGAAGAAGACTTGATCTAATTGTAGGGTAACATTATTACAAAGATTGTACCCGGTGAGTAGTGGGGGTAGGTGGGGTGGGGGTGGGGATGAAGGGAACTTTCCAAGAAGAAACACAGAATATTATTTTAGAATGTACCAAGCTTAACTAACTTTCCTGCTTGCATACATATAAACCGGAAGTTTCTAAATACTCAAGTTGTGTCGTGGTGATAACTTCTTTGAAGAAATTGTGTACAGCTCGACAAAAAAATAAAGCTTCCCATCCCGTAAAGGACTAAGTACTTAACATAGCAATGGTGAAAACAGGTTTCATAGTATCAGTTTTAATGTTCCGAAATTAACGAACTTCATTTACAAATTTTGATTTACACTTTGTAAATGTAGGTTTCTACAAATTCTGCTTTTTAGCGGTCCTAAAAATTTTGTAGGGCATTTTTGATTTTGTTTTGGGACTTCGTTGTTATGGGAAAAGGAAAGGAAATCTAACACAATATGTGGCAATTATGGAACCAAAAGAAACATATTTCAAGATTATTTCGTCTAAAGAAATGATACATTTTCGGTCAAGTGAAACTTCTTAGAATTTGGAACGTGTTTTCTATTTGAGACTTAATTAGAGACGGAGTTTCGTGTGGTGACGTTTTCGTGTTGTTGTGTTAGGGGGTCTGATTTATAAATTAGCGATATAATACAGAACGACGGTACGGAGTTCGTTTCACTAATCAACACTTCCTCATTTCAGTAACAAAATCATAGCCTTTGCTGCATCTAGTCCTTCAGAGTATAGTTTTGATTTAGATATGTTTTATTCCCTTGCCCTATTGCTGTCTCTAAACACTGCTTTCTTAAGGGTAATGTAAAGCAACGATTTCCAACAAATGATGGCAGCACTATCTCGGTGTATGTCTAATGTATTCTTATCGTTGCACGAAGATTTCCTTGTTGCTTCTGTAAATTCAAGCCTAGAGAGTTCAAACTTTCAGGGAAGAAAGTTCATAACTAATTCAAGTGAATGATCGAAGCCGATTTTTTATTTTCATTTTCCTTCATTGTTGAAAACGCTTCATTGTTGTTGTAAATATCAAAACCTATAACGATGAATCTCTTTCAACAATGAACAAAAAAGAAAATAAAAAATCTGCATCGATCATGCTCTTGAATTGGTTATGAACTTTCTTCCCTGGAAGTTTGAACTCTTCAGGCTTGAATTTGTAGGAGCAGCAAGGAAATTTCGTGTAACAATTAAAATATATTAGATATATACGGAGGTAGTGCTGACAACTTTTGTTGGAGATCGTTGCTTTACATTAACCTTAACTCCTATTCTAGAACATACATGTGATATGTCACTCTTAATACTTCATTGTTATTACTAACTAATCTCCGATTGTATTTTTTCTTCTTTAATTAAAAAAAACAAACAAGATACTGTCCCATTATTAGTTTCATGATACTTGCGACATGAATACCCATCATTGAGAGCGGAAATCTCTCCTTTATCGGTTTGTGAAAATTTCATGACTTAGCGAAACCAAACCAATAAAATTACATATACTACAACTTTAACATTTCGTTACATGTATCCCCACTTTATAAATCAGTTGTTAACGCAAAACGAATGAATTACGACAGGAATATTTATCTCTAATTGCATTTGTCGCATTTTCCAATGTACAATTCGGAGGGAGTGGGGTGAGTGTCATTTCCTGTTCCCATCCCTCATTTCCTTTTCAAGAAAAATATTTAAAATGATCGCAATTGTTACTTACTATTTTTTTCTGGAACTACATTTGTGATAAAACAGGTGTTTACGATCGGAATTATGGCTGACTGCAATTGTCACGATACCACTTTTTTCGGTTATGTATAAACTCACTTGTTCTTTGTTTAAACTATTTATTATATGGAATGGTCACAGGCATAATTATTTTAATGCTAAGAAATAGACACAACAACTGTTTCTCTTGTGGGAGGGTGGCGGGGAGTTGATTAAAAAATACTCAATTCAAAACTTGACTTTTAGTTACCATTAAACTTCAGTTCTTTGTACTTGAAACCTCGATTTACGGTTGATTTTTGTTTCAGGAATTAATATTGTACTTTTAACAATACCTTAACATCAACACAAAGCTACTATAAGAAAATGAGACACATTATTGCATTGTACATACCTGCACTTTTAAGTCGAACCTGAAACTCTTTATCTGAGCTCCACGCATACACACATCTCGTGAAGTTTTAAACAGTGGTTTGAATAAGAGTATGATGAATACGTAAATCAATAGTTGTGAGCCTTCAGGGACCGACGATACGGTTGAATACAACTGGACACAAGAATATAATTAATTTTACAAGGCTATTCACCTATTTTACTTCTAATTTCTCTTTTCAATCTTTCCACAAAAGTTCTCAAAATATTCGTGTGGTTTCACTTAGATAAATAGAAAGCAGACAAATTAAAATTCTCTGACCACAAAACGTTTAATTAATTAATGGTCAGGTTGCAAGTCTTATTAGACACCTTTTTGTTAGAATTAAAATAATTGAGCAAAAAGAAGAATTAAGTCCCGAATGAATTGGGTTTTTCCTTTTCTTTTAAATAAACACACATGACAGGCCACCAATAAACGTGTTTTCCTACTTAAATCTTTTACGTTTTAAAGAAAATTCCGCGTGGAAAGGAATTTCAGGCTCCACCAAAATGTGTATTTGCATTCCTTATTTGCAATATATAAAGGATATTTCAAAGGAAAAACAAATTTCTATTTTTTCTTAACTTTCCACTGTATTTTTATATCTTTTCTCTTAATGCAAATATTTATTTTTAAAATAACATAAATGGTATCTTCTTCTCTCGAAAAAGAACTCTAGCCACCACCATCAGAAACTTTACTAAAATAGGCAAAATATTGACAATAGAACTCTGATATTAGTTTTATTTTATATTTCATTACAATTGCAATGAAGCACAAAACACATTTGCAAACTGCACATCTCAAAATGCATGCAAATTTCTCTGAACACTGACTTGTGAAAACGACCTTTGTATATCATAGACCAAATAGTCAGGCGTCCATATTTGAGGAGCAGGATATCACACAGTACTTACACCATCATTTTCACGGACTTGTTCAATCTCCGAAATTTGAACAACTTTACACAGTTTTTGTAGCCCTGTGGTTTATTTTCGAATTTGTCTGCATGATCCAGGTATATAGAATTAATTTGCTTTTCAAATGCATGTACTTCCTTCACTGTTTTGCAAAGAAGCTCTTTGGAAGTTTTCACAGTCTCTATGTTGTCACACAAAATGCTTACTTAGATCTGCAGACAGGACACCCCAATAATTTTGTAAACAACCGCTTAAAGTACCGCGACAGACGACGCGTCAATTTTGTGAAACTTGCACGACACGCAAAAAGGCTTTAAAATTTTTGTGTAGTATACAACAGCATGTAATCTCGTGTCACTAAATTATGCCTATTTTGCCATTAGGCTAATTCCAAAATATGTCTTTGCTCTCAAAATTGGTAAATAATTTTATCTAGAATGTATCAAATCTGTGCATTTTGTGTTCTTCCACAGGAAACAACAACATATGGTATTTTTATGTTAAATAAAACATCGCACATTACATCACAACCATATATAGAGTTCGTCGCTGTTGCCAAGTATGGTCGTCTTCCAATGCACGCGAATAATCATGTATGTAGCTAAAAGTCTATTCCGCAGCAGCTACTATTACTACTGATACATCTGTTTCTCTTTTTATCTTTTCCTTTAAAAAAAATACATAATTTTAGTTTGTATTCCAGTAACAAGTGAGATCGAAATTTACATGACCTGGCAATTAGTATACAATTTGGCAACTTAGCTTCATCACTCAAGCTGGAACAAATAAATGTCAATTAAAAGAAAAACAAGAAATCAAATCTGCATACTCATGCCATTTATGAATGTTCCAATTTACGACACACTTAATAATAGATTCAGAAAGACATCTAGTTAAGGAGCCATTACTGGTGTCGTATTCCTAAACATATATAGAGAACACTCTTTGCAGACAGACAATTTGTCACTGTCTTTTTAAAACCACGCGTCAGTTGGCCATAAAGTAAATAAATTGCACACATTATTGGCAAGTTCCGAATATGGACTTTATACGAAAAATCTTGATATGATCAGTCTAGTTCTACTTCGTGCTCTAGCCTGCTTTGTATATTCTTTTTCTTCCTTTTCTTGTTTATCTGTTAACTTTCACTGGATTGTCCTACAAGACCAAACAGAACAATATTTATGACCGAAAATCTGGACTCCAAAAGTGACTGGGTTTCAATAGCCCTCAATAAAATATATAGATCAAGTTCATTACTCAAATGAGTGAGTGGCTCACTCTAGGTTCTCTTTCGCATTGCACAGGGTGTTAGTAAAATCTGGTGACAAATTTGGCATACGAATACCTTAAACTAAAAAAAAATAAAGTTATGGAAACATGTATCGAAATTCTCTAAGTTTTCGAGACACATGAAAATTTACCGAAAATCAAAAACGATAAACTAGCGCTAAGATATGTTTTTCGAATTTGATTTGCATCACAAGAATAGTTCTAGTAAGTTAAGATTTAAAGTTATTGGCTACACAATGTTCCAAACCTAGTATTAAAAATATTTTTTTACAGAGCACTGTGTCGGTTTATTTGATATTTGGTTTTCAGAGTAGATGAACCACAGAACGCAGTGTTTTAAAATGTGGGTAATATAATATGAGTCTTTAATACTAAAATATACTTCGAAGACCGCTCATTTACGGGTTCATGTGTAAGGGTTTTCGATTCGTCATTTATAATTATTTAGTTATATTACACGTTAATTTTGTGATACTTCTCGCTTTTACACATTGTAAATGTGTCATCTATTGATTCTAGTTGTCCTCTTGTGGCAAGAAAACACATTCAATTAATATTTAATTATGTATGACAATTTTTGCCATTCACCGATTAAGTTCACATGTTCTATCTTTATACGAGAGTAGTACAAAAATATCGCCAATGTTGTATTTTTGCTTCTGTTGTCAGTTTTGTAGTTTTAACACTTCTGTTATTGTAAGCATCTGTCCTAATATTGTTTCTGAATTTTCAGGATGCTGAGGCAATTACTGTTTGTCTCAGGTGAGGTTAATCATCGCTTTCCGTGCGCACCAAAGAAGAGAAGAGTTTAGTAATTCGCTTTTTGTGGGCTGAAGGTGTATCAGGACCTGAAATCCATCGGTGACCTATAATATGGGAAGAGTAGTTTACAGAAACGGAATGTATACGAATGTATCGAAAAATTAAAAACTGGTCACACAAGTGTTATGCAGGAACAAGGAAGGAGTCGGACGCCCAACCATGGTTTATGAATATATTCATACAGTCCACCATTTCCCATCGTAACTCGTTAGTAAAAACTATGCAGAAACTTAAGTTTGCGTCTTAAAACGCACATTTTGCGTAGATGACGTCTTTTCGCAAGTCATGACAGTCGATATATTTATGACGACTGTAGCAAATAAATTTTGCGTAACGTTCGCGTAAACCAACATTTAAATCAGACTCCAAGTTTCCCCTGAATGCAGCATATGGAACTTCAACGTCATAGAGACCGGGAGCTAGGTATATTTCTTAAGGTTAGAGATGTTACAAAAAACGACATAATGACTATATCTATACTTAAATACCTGTTAATACCCATATCGATGATTTGAAACCAAATCTGTACATACATTGACAGAGATACATTGTTCTAATAAAAATATGAACATTCTTGTATTGTATTGCAGATATGAAGTTTCTTTACAAGTTCAGGCTCCCAGTTATGTTGTATTTTTATTATTATCTTTCAATATTTAATTCTTATATATTTGGCGACCAATATCATTTCTCAACGTTCTGCATGCACAATTCGTCAATTCTTATTGTATTGTCCAGTCTTCCCTTTTAATTTTTAGTGACAACTTTCGAGTATTGGTGCTTACAAGGTTTTTAGTGCTTATTTACTTGCCTAAGCATCCGTCGTTCTCTAATAAGGTGCATCGCTTCTAATTTCTAGCGGAGTAATAATAGATCTTCTTTTAAAGGAATGCATATGTGTATAATGAAATCGTGGCAACACTGCTCGCCATAACACACCTGGCTACTACTACTTCCTTATAAAGTAGTACACATATACATACATACATACAGGCATAAAAATCAGACAGACAGACAGCTGACCGTTCAGTTGCTTAGCAGGTGTTGATATTCTGTTGTTTTTTTTAACTCAAATGATGGCTTTGGTCCCTGTTCAAGAGGTTATTCCTTTTTTCTCTCCTTTGTTGGTTATGGAAATATGAAAGGGAGATAGGTTTAGTGAATGGAGAAGGTTTGTATGGGTACTGGCTCGTTAAGAGCGACGTATAAAGAGAGGCAGGTGGCGGAAGCGTTAATCGAATACTCCTTAATGGTCTCATCACATTAGTCCTACTTCACTCGGTGTGCTTTGTAAACCGTTTCTGTGCATTAAGCTGTTATATAAAGACGTCACTTGCAAGGAAACGTGAATCATAATCTCTCTCCCTTTGCCTCGTGAAAACAAACGGTTAGAATATAGCAAATTCAAAGTACCTTCATCTTTAAGATCTTTCAATATTACACATCTACTGGCGTTTGTTCATCTTTAAGTTTATATCATGTACTGAATTGACAGCTAAGACCCTTTAAGTCTAACAAGAGAAGTGTCCAAATGAAAAATTGAATTGCGATACAAGATGGTGCATCTTATAGAACATTAACGAAATGGATATGAAAAGCTATAGACAGCTGATAAGCACCATATGGAGCGGGGTGAAAAGGATTTAAAGTTGGCGTTAGAAAAGTAAGACTGCTATGTGAATACACAAAATAAATCTAACAATGTTACATATTTTAGACTAGTAATTGTAGACTAGTGATGAGAGCACCAAAGCTAGAACATAAGTTAATAAGAATAGTTTAGTTATCTCCGGCTCCATTCTGGAATTCGCTATTTTGAATTCGGTATAAATTTTGTATTAGTTATGCGACGTTTCAATCAGGGCTAAAAAGATCTAATGAATAATGAAATCCGTTTAATGTGATCTTTATTGATGTAGAAGTTATTGTGTGTTACTTGTTTTCATTATTTTATTAGATGCTTCTGTCAAAAGACTGAAAATAATATTTACATAAAAATTGCGTACATGTGTAGATGAATAAAACTAAAATCAAACTCTTGTATTAGAAACGATCACCTGTTAACTATGCAACCAATAACTGTTTTAAAACTGTGCTTCTGAGCTTATTTATAAATATACTGGTTTTCCTGCGTTGCACAGGTACTTATTTAGCCACATCTTCTATTCGACACGGAAAGGAATGAATTCTGTGTGTCATTTTGTACATCTGACCGCCCTGCTGATCTAGTGGTTATCGTCGCTGACTGCTGATCGTCGGGTCCCGGCCCCCGGGTCATATTCCCGGCTCTGCCGCCTGGAACTGTGCCCACCAAGCATCGTGATGCAACTGGGGAGCTGCTGTGAATAAAAGACAGTGCCGAAAACAGTTGAGAGCTTTGGCTCTCCTCTCCCAAGTCCCAACACGACTGGCCAGCGTGGGAGCAGAAGACCAACTCCTTCTTCCTGGAAAGGCCTCATCCAATAGTGGATCGAATATGGCTGTGATTTATTTATTATAACTACTCCCGTTGGCCTAGTCGTTAGCGTGTCTGACTACGGATTGAGGGGTTCCGGGTTCGATTCCCGGCGCTGCCAAGGATTTTTTTCCAAAGCGTGTGGGTCTGGAACGGTGCCCACCCAGCATGGTGATGCAATTGGAGAGCTGCTATGAATAAAAGATAGTGGCGATCGCAGCGAGTTTAGGCTTTCCTCTCCCAACTTGCCTGGTCAGCGTGGGAGCCGTAGACCAACTCCGGGAAGAGGCTTCATCCAGTAGTGAACTGAATATGGCAGTGATTTATAATACTCAAAGATTAAGAGTCACACAAAGAGCAATGGAGAGATGCACGCTAGGAATAACCAGGAGGGACAGGAAGACAAGTGAATGGATTCGCGCCCAAACAAAGGTACAGGATGTAATCAAGACTGCGAAGATGAAGTGGAGATGGGCCGGTCACACAGCTAGACGAACAGATGAAAGATGGATGACAAATATACTACACTGGATTCCTAGAGAAAAGAAACAACCGAGACGATGTCCAAATGCAAGATGGGTAGATGAAATCAAGCGTTTTTCAGGAACTGCATGGATGAGAATAGCATCAAACCGAAATATGTGGGAAGAAAAGGGGGAGGCCTTCATCCAGCAGTGGATAGAAAACAGCTGAATATATACATGGATATTATTATTATTAGTCTTAATAATATCAACAAAAATATCTGTGTATCTTAGCATGGTCACGAGTTCAAGTTCCGGTGGGTACAATGAACAGAGTGATTCGAAGCCCACTTTACCAAAACTTGTGGGGTCCATCCTTAGAAGCTCACCTCGTTTACGATGTTAAGAAACAATTAAATCAAAGAGCACGGATCGTCCGTAAAATACTGACTCATAGATAATATTTTCCATCCTTAAAGTAAAACTTGTCTTAAAGGACCAATTACGATTTCAGAATAAAATAATAATAACTCACCTTCTAATATATCCGCCTGCCTATAATACTGCAAATTCAAGGTTAGTCTACTGCAGAAGAAATTTTAAACTTGTCTTCTACTTACAAAAGCCTGATCTCAGAACACATGCAATCTCCTACTTCCATCCAACCGTTACTTACTCTCGCAACTTTGGTCAGTGATGCGAATCACGGAGATAAAACACACACAACCTTGTTTCACGTCTGTTGCCTTGAACGAAAGTGTGAAGCAGCGACATTGTGGAACAAACTGGCCATTGAGCAAGATAAAAATCAACAGAAAAATAAATTTATAAAAATAGAATCATGTCTGAAATGTAAGGATTTATATTTCCGAGAAGCTAACATGATGACCAAATATGATAATACCGTATTCACAGGTGAACTTTAAACAATGAAACGAGATTGTAAGGTAAAATTCTGGCGAATTAAAATGTCCGATACAAGCTTTAATGGCACATTCAAATATTGCAATCCACAGTGGTTGAATGGTGTCGCTCGTAGTCTTGTAATCAAGGAGTCATGGGTTTAATTCTCGGTAGGAGACAAGTTTTCAGGAGTTGATAATAATTATATTTTCTCTTGAAGGTCGTCCACCCACAATAACGGAATGTTAATTGGGTTATCTACCCTTAAGGGGAAGTTTTGATAAATTCCAAATAGAATCACTAACAAGATGAAATGTTTTGATCGAATTAAGTCTGAATTATAAGTAAATATATTACTATAAAAAACATACATGAAATGGCTATCAAAGTGGTTTGAGCCCATTTGGTTTATTATGGAGAGGGTCTTGCAAATTTCCAAGAAAATTTGGAACGACTTCATATTGTTTTTTGTATATCATCATAATTCCAGCAGAAGAACTACGATACATCGAGGAATCCTAATCCATGTAGGTGATCCCAGGAAGATAAGAATTTCCTGGAAAACCGGATCTCTGGACACGATAAACCTAGTGGTTTATTTTACACAATTGACTATAACCGAACGAAGATGACATTGACATCTTAAGGATGGGACCAACAAGTTTAAGTGGACGTCTCTGAAACACACATTTCCCTATCGGGGATCGAACCAAGAGAGACGAGCGAAATCTCTCACCGATTGTTCAAGTAAGCCCTAATGTCATAGAAAACCCATATAGTCGTCAGTCATTTGCCCTTCCCTCACCGACTGAGTCTTGGTTGGTGTGATAAAAGTAGATCGATTGGGAATTCAGAAAGACAATAATGAACTTACGGCATATAGAAGAAATAATTTATTTAATTACTAGCCTTGAAAAAAATTATTAGTCTTTTTTTTGTCAGTTCATTGCACTAACAATATTTAAAGAAGGAACAAGTTGTCTTAAAGCAGTACTTGCAACATCAAAGGAGCCAAATTGTCATTACTTAAGGTGAACTTCTTTTCTATTGCCTACAATTAGTAATCACTTTCCTAACCCGGTATGTTGTATTATATAGTGATACGATTCTCTATTCGGTATATTCCGCATGTTGTTCTTGCTACGTAGCTTAGTTGTTCGATTGTGTAGACTGAAAATAATTCCACAGGTAATTTTCTGGGCATCTCACTATATATTTTGCACCCAAGTTTCAGTGTTAATAATAAGTGGATTCGGTAGCCTACGAAAGAAGTACAAAAAATAGCGACAGCGAGGATAGAATTCGGGTCATCCCAGCGATTCCATTACAAATAACAGAACGACGAAAAAGAGCAAATTCAAAGTAATTTAATTCGAAACAGAGTGAACAATAGTTTTTCAGGATATTTTCTGAACAGAAAGTGTACGAGAAATGTTTCAACGGTAACCCTGGGAAAAGGTGTTCAAAATTCATCTTCAGAAGGACATGACAAATCCCCTCTCCCTTCTGGTACCCATTACGTACATATATTGAGCATGATACTCTTGAGCATTCAGAAAATATGCTGTGCAAAATATAAGTGTATTAACTGTTACAATGTTTCTTTACCCAAGTTTAACACTGTAAACCAACAAGTTCCCTCTGTTACAGCGATAGCCTCATAAGTCATAACCATATCGCAAGAGGACCGGAGGTTATTTATATATATATATAAAAAAAAAAGTATTGGTGGGAAGGATGAGGAGATTCTCACATGCAAGAAGAAAAAGAACGGAAACACAACAGACACAGATACAGATACACACAAGAAAGGGAAATTCAGCCATGTTAGCAGTCTATCTACAAGTGCAACTGTTGGAAGTCAAAACCAAAGCATAATCGTGTTATTATAACCCGTATTCACCACTCTCTCTCTGTCTCCAACCGAACTAGCAAATGAGCAAACGGATCACGTCACGATTCCAAGAACAATCCTACTTGGCTTATCGGTCGATGTTTGCTGAGTTTAAAAAAAAAATAACCGCATAATCAGCAGCGGTCGGGCAACTCCGCTGAAAGCAACACAAGCTTATCTTCCTCCTACACAGAAGATAAAAAGTCGCTTCAAAATATAATTCGAAACGAAACATTATATATAAACATACGATCACTAAAGGCATTAGGTTGACAATATTGACACGTTCTCAGAATTTCGTTTGCTCAGTAAATCCGTTGGTTGCTGTATGCAATAGTTGTTTTTAATTGAGAGGAAATACCTACAGTGCCCATACTAAATGAGAGTTCTAAATAATTTCTGTGACTTTTCCGATGCTCGGTGAAGTAACTATAACAAAAGAAAAAAAAAAGTCCCAAACATTTATAATTACTTATTTAAAAAAAAAAATAGACCTACTTAATATTCTAACAAAATATTATTTGTTTGAAATGTTTAGACTTGTACAGCGAGTGTGTGGTTACGTAAAATTCCAAATTGCCTACCATTCGCCTTACCATTCCGGCAGCAACTTTTCTGAGATGATGAGAAGAAGTTATAAAACTGCTTCGTGTACCCTTACGGCAGGTGCTTGAAAGCGGATGAAACGGCGTAAAGTAGATTAAGGATGTAGTATGTAACATTTGTATATATTTGTATCACTTGTTTTATTCTTACATCTTACCAAAAGCTGAAAAATCCCATTGTAAAATTCGCATGGTTGTTCTTTTAAACTTTATGGCGCAAAGGTTATTCATTTACCAAAGCCAGTACAAAATTAAGTTGTAGTATTGTAGAAAATTAGGTCAATGTGAATTTGACAGACAATAGTCGTACAATGTGCTTCTTTTTTTTTTTTTCTTAAAAAAAAAATACGCTGGCACCCAAACTTGCCATGCAATGGCCTGAATTTTATTATTACGGATTTAGTGCGTACTCTGTTTCCCCTCTTCCAATTCTCATTTATTGTACTTTTCTTTGTTTCAATCCTTGTATACGTGTAGTAATTGAGACAACTTCTACGTAGATGTATCACACACTCTTCATAGTATTATAAATAAGTCTATCGGCCTCAGTCAAATTGTCTAAAGGGCTTAAATGTAAAATTCAAATAGATCTCAACTGTTTCTGAAGAATCCTAGCTTGTCGCTATTTAACTCTAATGGGGTTTATTGGGGCGTGACAATCTAACAAGTAGGATTAAATTTTCTGAGCTGTAGTGGCATTTACTGTAATAGTTTATATAAAAGGACAATCAATATTCAGTGCTACATAATTACATTTCCCATTACAGTAAATGACTTCCCAGCTAAAACAAAACAAAAATAATAATAAATGCATTTTGTGTACGTTCAAAAATTCTCAAAATAACCACTGGGTTAGAGCTCATGATTCCCAGATTTGGTTATACAATGATACACAATTGATTGCACTGCGACACTGAATTGTTACTTTCATAAAAAATAAGCCATAACAACAGTACCTAGTAAGTTTCAATCATATGGCTACTTTTTGTATGTGTGTGTATGACGATATACTTGCATTTGAACATTTTTTTGTGTACGACCCAGCCAGGATTCTTCGGAAACAAGTTTTGGAAGCACTGCACTAGCAAATATGCATCTTCTAGCTTATTTCACCCATTCCTCTACAATTAGCCTATTATAATTCACTGTCTCCATTATCTTGATTATTTTCTATCTTCTAGCAGCTAAGCTTTGACAAACACACCAGATTAAAACGTGGTGCGTTTTAATCACCATTAAAAAAAAACTTTATCGTCCTTTTTAAAAACAAAAGCAACCCGAAGGCTTGTTGCATCATTAAATGATATAAATTTACCAGCATTTCCCACGTCATTTGTGTTTCGGCTTTCGATGAGAAAAAGCCCAACTCCTCTGGCTAAACCGAAGAAATCCTTTTATATAAAAACATGAAGCCAGCGGTCCACAGCAGGCATGAGAAGAGGGAAAGGGAAGGAGAGGTACGAATCGAGTTTCAATCAACTAAGCAATCAAACTGGAACGACCTTGACGCGACGTGACGTGATTTGAAGACGTCTATCTGCCGATGTAGTTGCCACAGCAGGTTAGCTAGGTAGGTAGGAAGGTGTTCTTTACAGCCAACCGTAACGCCTTCTTGTAGTTAGTTACATATGATATAAAAGTAAAAAGGTTTCTTCTGAGCTCTCGGTAAGATATCTTTGGGGCGTCCTTCTTGTAGCCAGTCACTAAAGGTGTAAAAACGAGATGAAATAATAATAATAATCATCTTGAAATTCGGTGCACACGATCCATGACTTTCCCAATAATCAATTTTTTTTAAAAAAAATATATAAAAATACGTAGGCTTAGACAAAGCTTGATCATTACACGATTTTCTGTGCAATCGGATGACACAAGAAATATGCAGTATATTACAAGTGACATCACGCGCCAATACTGTTATTTTATATTTATCTTGGTTTAATGTGAACAGATTGTCAGTGATTTGATCTCGATCTTGATGTGTGTGCTTGAACCATTGAGCTATACGTAACGATACTGGAGTGATCGGTTAGTGTCGAAAGATAGACGTCAGAGCAAACATTTCCCCTCGATCGTCCATTTCCAGTCTAAACCAAAATGGACCAAATATTCTGTTCTAACTCAGTTTTTTACGCTTGTTATCGCTGTCCGGCCCGCTTTTGACTCTTGAGTTATGCACGTACCGGACTGTGTATATAATAGTACATACTGTAAAATAACATTTACACTTTTAGCAAGAATTAAGACGTAAATAAAATACGGACCGCACAGCGATAGGAAGCATAAAAACTGAGTTAGAACTAAAAGAAATCGTCCACATTGCTTTAGACTGGAAGTGAGCAATCCAGATTAATTGTCCCCTTCACTCACTGGTTTGATATAGTCATTAAATGTTTAATGGCAATGATCAATCCAGTATCGCTTTTAGATATAGGTCAATGCTCAGAACTGTATTTCTTCAAATACAGGGTGACTGAAAAGTCAGGTTACATAGGAATTTATGTACATGCTTTAATACAAGTATAGTATATCTTCGATGTGTGGACCTTGAACAAAAATATATGAGTGCACGTTACGTTTTCATTTTTCCAGAGCCATTTGCAGGACGTACTGCTTAGTCATTGTCTACGCATTGCACAATCCGTTCCTTCAGATGATGAATGCTCTGAATCTTAACAGAATAGAAGAGCGCCTTTAAATTCTTCTGTTGCATCTCTGTAAGTGCTACTGCCAGCCAGGAAAAACGCCTCCACCCTTGTCTTTCGTCGGCATTTTCATCCACTCATTCTGCTATACATAATTATCGGAAACGAGAAAACATAAAAATTCCTACGTAACCTAACTTTTGAATCATCCTGTATTTAACTTGACTGAAGCTCGTGGCATGTGCAAATTTGTACAAATGTGCCGCAGGTGAAAGCGGCGAAATCTTAATTGATTCAATTGAGGATCAAAAGTGTGATCCCGACATTTAGGCTACAAGCGATGGTAAAATCTGTCAAGCTTATCAAAAGCACGTAAATGAAGACTAACAGTGAACTGATAGTTGTGGGGAAATGCTTTTATTTCATTACAGGAAAGGGACGAGACACATTTCAAGCAAACGGTTTGTAATTTCTACGTTTTACCTTCCATAGGCCTAGCAGTTTTACATAACGTAAAACCGGATTTCTGTAAAGAAAAAAATATATTTCGCCATTCATTTGAAATTATTTTTCGCTTTATATAAAAAAAGATCTTGCCTTAGTTATATGGAACCCAAATAACATGAGAATGTTGCTGGTTGCATAACAAGAAGGATACGTGCGGGAGTAAAATACGTAGAATTCAAAATGTCTAGACCAGGTAACCTGTAGTCTACAGCCGGGTTTCTCAACCTGGGGGTCGCGACCCCTAAGGAGATCGCGGGATGTGTGCAAGGGGGTCGCGAGGGAAGGTGAAAAAATTAATTTAACTTGTTTTTTGTAGGTTAAAACTAATAAATTTCAAAGAAAGTGTTTTATTTTACTTACTGTTTTTAATAATTACTAATGATAATGTAGTTTGCTGAATAGTTTTGGATAACATAAATTGAGGAGTTGCGTGGAAAAACGACCCGAGTCTAAAAATTGAATTTTGGGAAAAATACGTTCGAAATATAAAGTTTGTGTCCCTGAAAAATATTTTATGTAATAAATAAAATTACGAATATGACTAAAAGTACATATCCTTTAGATAGTCTATGTATTCCATAAATTTAATATTTATATATATGATACTTTAAACATTATACAACATATGAACAGGTAGTGTCACAGGTCGTTTTTCCATAAAATGCCCTGTAATATAAGAGTTACTTAAATATTTGAGATAAAAAAATATGTAAACGTTTGTGTATATATTTTATAATGTATTAGAACACTTCAGAAGATACATGGCTCTCAAAATAAGTTTCATTCAGCATGAAATACTAAAACAGTAAATGAAACAAAATACGTAAAAGTATGTAAGTAACTTATGACATCAATGCCATGTCCTCGTTAGCTCTACTTAATCATCTTCATGAAATTCATGAGCGATTATAATTTCAGTCTGACTCCTCTTCTATTTCACCGTCTGAATATTTGATTACCTCTGCATCTCCTTGTTTTGGCTTCTCTATGGCATCTTCAAACCATTTGCAGTCCTCAGGGGTCAGTGCACAAAATAAACTTCTCAAGTCTTTTTCTTTTGCAGCTTTCAACACATTCCTAGGCATTAGTTTGACAGTACAAGGGACTGTCGACAAGTCAACACCTCGTAAAACAATATTAACTCATACGATGTACGAGCTATGTCATAACCTAATCAACAGTATCACACAATAAAGTCATCTGACGGCGCGAGCATAAGACAGCTGGGAGACAGGGCGCTAAACACGGCTGCATAAAAGTTGCCATAACTAATCCAATTTAACAGATATCAGAATGAAACAAACACTAAAATACTCACGAAAATTTTGGTGGTTCAAATGAAGACTTTTGCGCAAAAACGACCTGAGATGGCTCGGGTCGCTTTTCCTCCCTACTCTTCAATTAGAATATTTATTATAAATACAGAAAATACACTGTTGTTTTGAAATGAAAACAAATATTACACAAAATAAAATAATTGTGGTTCGCCGGCTTGAAAGCATGGTGAAAGGGGGTCGTGGGATGAAAAATGTTGAGAAACGCTAGTCTGCAGTTTCCTTTGGCCAAATCTGGTAAAGTTTGGTTCAACAGTGTGGTTTTCTATGGCGAACAAATGTCCAAATTTTGAAGTTTATACAAATTAACTTCTTTAAACTTTATGTATTATTTATGATTTAAATTGACATCTAGAAGTACGATATTTGCACTTAAAATATTTACTACTTATATTTGTGGCGTCTAAACATGAAAATGTGGCCGGGATATGTGTGAAATATGATCATTCTAACTAGATTAAATGAGTACAGAATGATTCTCAGAGAACATTGTAACCTCTCAAGTTCTCTTGATAGTTTCAATGTGGAGGTGAAAAGGTGAAAGAAGAATTAGAAAAGGTATTTTCAATGTACCTAAGAAAAAAAGGAAACCCTCAAGTTGGAGCAATGCTCTTATTATTTATTAGTTTACTTAAAAATTGAGGAAAAGAATGGGTCGAGAACTATATCCCATTAGTTTATTGCCAGTCCTGTACAAAATGTTTACCAAACTTATTCTGAATAGTACTGAACGAGACTTGAGATTTTAATCGGTGAAAGGAACTGATTTTCGTTGTGGTTTTGAGCACGATGGACCGTATATTAGTTTTGAATGAGGTTATGGAAAGAAGTAATGAATATTAACTTTTACTGCGTCTTCGAGTCAGACTGAAAAAAAAAAAAAGCATTTGATTGGGTCTCCATGGCAGTAATAAATATATATTTTCCAGTGTATTTTAGTCAAGAAACATACTTAAGCTGAAAGTTGAAAAATTTCTTGACAGAAAAAAGGGAAAGAAGAAGTTTGTCTTTTTACGTGAACTTAAAACAATACAATGGAAAGTGTATGAATGGAAGTTCAATACTATTGTATTGTGTTGACTGTGCATAGGAAATGTTAATCTCTTGTTTATGTATCAGAGAAAAGAAGAGGGAGAGAGAGAGAACTCATTCATCCAAATCACGCCATCATCTATTTTATTAATCATTCTCTCTCTCCCTCTCTCTGTCAGTCATTGAATCGACTCGTGCGTGACAAAATTCCATTTCCGTTCCAAAGTTTCTGTGTGGCATGAATTAGCCTTCTATCACTATTATAGCAAAAGTTTTTTGAATAAAAGGATAAAAAAAAAAGTCTCAACTAATAAATAATAATCGACTCTTGATAGCGGACGTTTTGTTGCGGAGGTTGGTTGACATCAAACGGAAATGAAATATAAAATTAGAAATATATTCAAACTGATTTTTAAAAAGATATTTTATTTGTTTCTACAAAAAGGGAGGGGGTGATGGAGAAAAAATATGTGCAAATCTGTAACATGAACATTTTTTAAAGAGACCTTTAAATAAACGCTTGGTACCACTTCGAAAACAAATTGCAGATTTTTTTTTACTTCACACGCAATCACACACACACGCACACACAACACACAGAGCCCTAGTGATGTAGTGGCGAATGTGGTTTATTTCGAATCGGCAGATTATGTCAGATATCTTGACAGATTTTCCACGTTTTCTTCATCGAATGCCAGAATAGTGGTACACTCATGGAAAAATATATTGCGGGAACATAGCATTTTATTATTTATTTACCTAAAATTTTGGTCTAGACAGGAAATTATGGACTTAAGCGGTTAGCACGTACGAGGGCTGATAGGTAACATGATAAGAGGGTTACCTGTCTGACACATAAATTTAAGCTATATTCTCGAAATATATTTTATCGTGAGTGTACCAACAATGGAAAATTTGGTCGCGATTTGTTCTTTTCTGGAAAAGATATGTTCATGAAGGTGCTCTCAGACTTGTAACATGAACGTGATAAGTTTTCACAATAATAATAATAATATATCAAACAAATGAAAAAGTTGTATAACTCATAATTATTAATTTTGAAGAATCATTGATAATCGTATATAGTTCAAATAGAAATATAGTTGATAAATCGATATTACAAAGTTTTCAGATTTTTATCGATATCCACATTTTAGTGTCGCAAAATATTAATCGATCCATCGATATCGAAAAACCTCTAGTCTTACCCGAAAGGGTCCAATCGATACGTGGTTATCCTAGTTACTTCTTAAACATTAAACGGTTATATCCTGGGGGGGGGGGGGATGAATGTAAGTATGTAACCCTTTCAATTCCGATATAAACTGTAAATTTTATCCTTGCCATGTTTTGTCATTATTTCTCCTTCCGGCATTGACAAATTCTTTTTCCTTACTGTAGGACAATAGGGCAACAAAACGGCTAGAACCATTATATCATCAGTCATTATTGGTCAAAAATCATTATTTCCGAATGAAATACATACTCACATTGTCAGTAACATTTTGTGTAGCCTGTCTTAGGACGCTGATTTTTTAGTAATTCAAATAATTATCACGTCAGAATATCTTTAGTCTTTTAGATCCCCACCCTTTGTACACAAAATTAAGCACATGCCCTACCTCTAATACATAAAGGTGCCCAGCAAATATAAAGCTTCAACCCGCTCTCCATGGATACTGACGTAATAATTGAACAGCCCCAAAGGATGATAATATAGGTCTAAGTTACGTAGTGCACATCTTACTATCCCCAGTTATTGACAATGAAATTCTTGGGAGAGTTCCTTGAATCCAATATTTGGGTCCAGTTCAATCTTCAACCTAGTTTCTCAAAGACAAAAGTATTTAAACGCACAACATAGAAAGATAACATCTAAAATATGTCCAATAGATGGCTGGCAGAACAATATTCGAAAAATGTTTCACTACCCTACACAAAGATAAGCAAAATCACAGAAGCTTACTTCATTAGAATGCACTTTAATTATGTCTGTTACCCTAAGTTTCCGGTAGAATCATCCTTTGGCACTTTAACATCAAAGTTGATTCGGAACTAATATCGTCTAGTTGTACTAGATTTGGTTCCGGTTAAAAATTAATGGATGGCCACTTCAAACGATTATACTCGTAATATAACTTCTGAGATATTTATACTAGTATAACACTTCTTGAACCCTTTGGAACGATATCAAAATTTTGAACATAAAAGTTAAAACTCAAGTTTCGAAACAAAAAATCCGACACGGAATGTTCTGAAAATAATCACTAGAGTATTTACATGTTAATTAAATATTTTCAATATCCTTCCTTTGTCCTCTTTAACCTTTTCGGTTCTTTTTAACGTTTTTTTCTTTTATTTCTTCTATTCTTTTCTCTTTTTTTTCCGTCTGCTAACCCCAGGGAAGGCGAGTAAGCAATGCAGTAACATTTTACTCACATTGTTCTAATCTACACAACTGTAGTTACATAAAGAGAAATAAAAAAAAGTTGGACCTCACAGTAGTTAAAATAATTTTGTGATTAATTACGAGTGTGTCATGTATTATAAAAGTTTTTTCCTTCTTTTTTTTCTTTTACCATAGTTAAACTTCTCCAGTTAACCGTGCAGCCATTCAACCATCACGAGTTAAGCATAAAGCAAAAGGAAAATCATCATCCTTTTTTTAGTTTTTATCTTTTTTTAAAACTCTTTTATTTCCCTCGACAATGTTTGCGTGACATACGCACATTCCTCATCCGCCTTGTTTTGTTACGAAGTTGTACAGACAAGCTTTTTGAAGTGCATCTCCGGCCCAACGGCTGCTGTTCGGGGTCAAGGACAACTCAAGGACTCTACTCCTGCCTCCCCTCTCTCAATTGTCCCTTTCTGTACAGCACTGCTCGTTGTTACAAGACCTCCGTGATCACAATACCAAACCAGCACGTAATTCCCCCACCTCACACACACACACAGAGTCAGCGCAAGTTTTTTTCAGTGTGAAAGCGCTATAATAATCGTAATTACGCTACAGCATTGTATCACTGACATTGCATTTTATGTAAGGCTTCAACTAACATAAAGCAAGCAACACGCCGTTACTAGGTAACACTAAAAAAAAAAAAAAAAAGTGCACATTTTGTGAAGTTTCCAGACTGATCATTTTTCCTCCTAATTTTTTCTCCTCTTCGAAAACAAAATATACTAATTGGCCATTTCTTAAATTGAAAATATTATTTAACAACGAAATCAATGCTGCATATCACTGCACTTAACCAAATTGTTATTCCTGCAACAGATGAGCCTCACCAGAGGAATATGGTCAGTTTCCTTCCTCCATGTTTCTGAGTGAGGTCCGTGGAAGTACTAACTAAAATTTACCATCAGCTCTGATGTTCTACTACAAGTGAAGAGCCCTTTAAGACAAGTTAAGCCCACTCCATTCATACCGATCTTGATCTTTCCTTTCTGTCTTAACATATGATTTGTCTTCCTTAATCTTGTCAAGGAGTTAGATTCCGCATTTTCTCTCAAGCATATCTTCAATATACAGTAAACAATATCTGTGCAGCGAATGTCTTAACCAGTTTTTCCTGTTCTTTGTTTTCCCCAGCATTATTCGACTCTCGCTTATTCTATTTAGCAATCCTCATTACATATCTTCCGTGCCCAGCTGATCTTCTTCTATTTTCATATTCACATTTCGAAGGCTTTCTTTCCTCAACTCTTTCGTAGACTTCACGTTTCGGCTCCACATAACAGAATACTTCATATAACAGAATACTTCATACTTCACATACTTGAGTAATCTTTAACACAACTATTTGTTCATCGACGTTGCTATTCTTGGCTTTATATCTTGTTCACACCTCACTTACACTTCACAGGTATTTGACTACTTTTGCTCATTAAAATCATGTTTTTTATACAATTCCGCCAAATTTTATTTTCTTTCTAGCGCGTCTGACCACGAATCGGGCGGTCCGAGTTTAAATCCTAGCCAGAACACGGTAGACTATTCTCGTAGTGTTTCCATTCCAGGTGCTCTGAGGTGCACTCAGCCTCCTATCAAATTGAGTACCAGAGCATCCTTGGTAATTCTGGGCACCTGGGAGGTAAAGGCGGTGGATTGTGAGACTGACCACTCCACTTCAGTTTGTGCCGTAGGTCGAGAATATGTGGAACGCTACCTCCATATCTCCCATGCGCGGTGCGCCGTTCACGACGCGTGTGCATCGCATTTACGTTACGAAAATCGCATATTTTATGTAAAAAATTTGCATATCTTTGAATAGTGATCGGAAGCAGGCAAAAAGTATAGACGAGAGCAAAAGTTGACTCATTTAACGTGTACAAGAAGTGCCAAGCCGTTGGGACTATTTCTTCTGTCTATCGCGCTTGAATCAAGTGCGGGCACGTGTTGTCCCAGAAACAGGAGAATATTTGAACTTGGCATTTTGGGAGGGTTGCCTCGCAACGCCCTGTAACGTGCAACATGATTGAGTGCTTTCTATTCTTCTGCCTTTGTCGTACAAGAAACTGTCTACGATCAACTGTTGCTGGATCAAGTATAGTTACAGTTCTTGGTTTTCAACAAAGAGTTGTTGGAAAACTATAAAATATGCGGATTTTTTATTATTATTATTATTATTATTTTTTTTACAGTGTAGGAGGATACTTTCAGATCTTAATTACAACGTTCAAAGTTGCTAAAATGATTCTCTTGAACAATAATTTCATGCTAATTTAACAGTAAAGTTTGACTAATTCAAAATAAATATCTTAATTTTTAGACGCCTATTACGAGTAGGGATAGTAACACTGCTTTTCAGTTCGCAAACCGTAAACTAATTCACGCTGTCTAGACTAAAAATATTCTTTTTTCTTGTTTCTAATGCGGCTTCATGATAGTCAAAACAGTAAAGAAAGGTAAACCAGATGATATCTGTGGTTAGTGAAAAGAAAAGAAGAAAAACGGAAACCTCATCAGAAAGTCAAGAGGTCATAGATGGCATGATACTAACCTTCCTGTCTGCAGTAAAATTGCATGCATGCATAGCCCACACGAGCTTTATCAACCTCATTTGTCGAGCACCGCGTTAAGGTAAATAAAACCTGTCACCTTAAAATTCAAAGCAGGTTGGTCTCCTATTCAAATAGGGACTAAACACTACGAAAAAAAAAAGTTAAACATGATAAAATAGGATGAATATGGTGATTGGAGAAACACTAGCGAAGTAGGAAATTTCGGTGACGAATTAAACAGGATGGTCCTTGGAGCGCGGACTTCCCTGAAATGCACATTTCTATATAAAATTAGCATAGTTCTAGCTGTAATTATACATATTTTATGTAGTTTTTATGCTCAGACATGTCCTGGACCATCAAAATGAAAACTGTCGATATGTGCATGCTGCATTGCTATAGTCTCTGACTTTCAAGGAGAAAAAGGAAATCTCAAGACCAGGAAATCTGATGCAGAACGTAGGATTTAGCTCACAAGTTACCGAGTCCATGTATCTAATCGCGACTAGAGGCATGGAGGTTCATGGAATTTTAAATTAAACAAATTACTGTAGTGGAATGGCCGAAATTATTAGTTTTTAAATAGCTCGTAAGTACAAGATTTATTCCAGTTTTTAACAAAGTGTAACATCGGGATAATTAAATGGATAAAGTTAAATTTACCTTGACGGTTCTTTTTCTTATCTCTTTTTAAATGTACAATGTAAAAAAAAAATCCGAATTCATAATCCACAGACAGCAAATTAAAATTTCACTTCTCTATCTTATCATCTTAATCAGTTCCGCACCTCCAGATTTTGTTGTTATTTGCACCTAACAAAAGTTTCTCTCTCGGCCATCTTCTATATGGATCTGACAGTACCTGAGCAGTTGTCACTATTCTGTTACTGTTCCACCTCCCTATTCTTCCACGAGAGATAAATCAGTGGCAACCCTGATTATGAAGACAAAGTATTTCACTTCTCGCAGAAGCACAAAGTTTCATACTTCGCTTGAATTCTTTACTCAGACGGACAAAAGGCGCCGCCGCCAAAACGGCCTGGCAAACATGTCACGTACACACTCACACTGAGTGAGAGGGATATATATATATATATATATACTTCTTTCTTTCTCTCTTGTGATATCAAGAGAAAACGACGACGCTTTGCTTTTGTTACCGGATCTTCAGGCAGCCTCTGGTTGGCTTGCTTGGCTACAACAACCCAACATCTCACGACCAAAAAAGAGATATGACCATTCCTCTCCTCTACAGTAGTAACTGAGAATGTTGGCTGAAACCATTTTGGTTATAGCCCTTGGAGCATTCTATTATTTTATTCTTCGCTCTCTCCATCTCTCTTTCAATGCACGAAGCATGGATTTTTTTTTTTTTTTTTTTTGAGAAAAGTTTATAACTTCGTTTTTTCTTTCAGAAAACAAAACTAATGATAAATATAATCAGTATTTTGAGCGTGAAAAAGTAACTTCAAAGCACATAAAGAAAGAAAAAAAAATATTTCGTTCACTTCTAAAGGCACTTTATGCAACTTACTTGCTTGGATCGATCACAAAATGTTCTGGAAATAAAACAAACATTATATTTTTTCCCTGCAGCATATTCAAAAGTTGTGGAATGTGGACCGATAAACAAAGAGCTGATGAAGAGAATATAGAAAAAAATGAAAGCTTTTGAAATATGGACATGAAGCCATAAGATAGTGCTGATGAGAGCAGGTGAGAGATTAACATACTGAAGACCTAAAGAAGAAGAAAAAACTGGTTAGGACATTAGATGCACAGAGACTGTATAAGAGTTGCAAATGAAAGTAAGGTTGAGAGAGATTGAAGAAAAATCAAACTTCTTGACAGAATTAAGGAAGATAAATTATAGGCTGAGACAAAAATGAAAGCGTAATGTCGGGACGGGATGAACTCACTGAGCGTAAGGACCTTGAAGGACTTGTCACTCTCCGTAGAACATTAATGATTGGTATAACCCAAAGCTTATCCAGTGAGATTGGTCGCAGTTCTAGAGTAGCCATCCTATCCTGCTGATATATTTTCAGCGTTTTTCCCTACTTCCTTCAGTTGAATTTCAAAATGGCGACTAAACTAACAACCTGACCACTAATTCGAAAGAGTGCACGCGGAGGTATTCCTCAAGAAATGTGAGAAGCTTAGGCCACAGCTGCCTGACTACATCATAGAAAATCATATTCAGCCGTTTTCTATCCACTGCTGGATGAAGGCCTCCCCATTTTCTTTCCACATATCTCGGTCTGCTGCTATCCTCATCTATGTAGCTCCTGAAAACCGCTTGATTTCATTCACCCATATTGCATTTGGACGTCATCTCGGTCGTTTCTTTTCTCAAGGAATCCAATGTGGTACATTTGTCGTCCATCTTCCATCTGTTCGTCTAGCTGTATGATCGGCCTATCTCTACTTCATCTTCTTCGCAGTCTTGATTATATCTTCTTCCTTTGCTTGTGCGCGAATCCATTCATTTGTCTTCCTGTCCCTCTTAATTATGCCTAGCATGCATCTCTCCATTGCTCATTGTGTAACTGTTAGTCTTTGAGTTGTTTACGGATGCAATGTCCAACTTTCACATCCGTACATCACCACAGGTAAGACACATTGATTATAAACTTTACGTTTGACGCTTGAGACACATTGGTAAACTTCTCATAGAAAATAATTTATATATTTTAAAAATCCCAGAAGGGGGTTGATGAAGCTTCATATTACATGCCCACGAGAAAAACCTTGCGGATATGTATGTGTGAAATACCGAACAATCCATGATATGAACGGGATTCGAACCACAAATCTTGCGCCTTGATACTTTTCTCTATGAAAACGTTCTCCGTCAACAATTGCCGAGTGCATATTTCCCCACTCCCCCCACTTCCTCCTGCACTAAATCCTTTTCACGGCATTGAATGTTTATGTTAAAGAGATGAAGTTATGCAAATGTAAGTCTGAACGATAAAAAGCGTTCGCAAACTATCAATGAACGTGCATAACAATGTCACTGAGAGAACTTTTATCACCAGTGTGGCATATCAGTCAGCGTTGTTGTTGGAAAATATAACTGAACGAAATGAAAGAATATTTTCACATCTACATCTTTTTCCCTTATCATCGGAAAACAAGATTAGAAAGACCATCACTTATGCAAACATATCGAAATGAAAACAAATAAACAGAGAAAAAAGAGATTAAGTTTATCCCTATATTTATGAACTTAGCGCATTTGCATGATAAGAGGAGAAAGAAAACACGGGACTGCATGGACATAGGAGGGAAAAAAAGAAGAGAAAGTGACGATGAAAAAAAAGGATGGACAGAGGTTGTAGTTCGAGGACAAAGGCCACCTCCTCCTCCGCCGCCAATCATTCACATTGCAACGGAGGGAGGAGTAAGTAGCCTTTTTTTCCTTTTACAACCAGAAACGTCGTTCGGTTGCCAGGCAAACCCATTCTCGACCCCGCAAGCAACACAGGGTAGGAAAATTTTATCAATACTTACAGCGATTGAAAAGATTTGCAGATCCATGTTACATGGTTCCGAAACGTGGACTTTCTGAAAGCGTGATGAAAGAAAATTGAAAGCTTTCTAAACTTAGACATGGAGAAGAATGAAAAAAACTGAGATGCACACAGAAAATGCGTAATGAGGAAGTGCTGTAGAAAGTAGGCGAGAGACGAATATTCTACAGACAATATAAAGAAGAAAAAAATTGCTAACACATTGGTTACACCGAGATTGTATATTACGGGAGGTAATTGAAGGTATCGTTGTGGGGGGGGGGAAGAGGAAGGTAAGTCCAACTCCTTGATAGTATTAAGAAAGCTAAATCGTGGCAGAGACAAAGATGAAAGCGCAATTTTGAGGGGAAGAATGAAGATGGTAAACGTGCATTGACACTAAATTGTTATCATAACGTGCGAAACATGCCGATGAGCTTAACACTGCAAGAAAAATCATTTTCCCGTTAAATTGTAGTACTTTATTATTATTAACAAGCAGAGTTTGGGAGATGCTAGATTATTACCAATCATGTCAGTTAGCATAATCCTTTCTGTTGGTAGTTATCGAGTTATAGCTAATATATTTTCCAATCCGTAGCGCCACGTTCAGAATATGAGAAGTTTGATAGGATAATTTAAACAGTGTTCGATTTGTAGAAGGGGATGGTTCAAATTTCCTCCTCTCTGCAAAAATCTTCCCTGGCTCTGTTTACAGATACACTTCCACCCTGGGATATGGACGGTCCTAAAATACCGTGTAATACATATCTGACTAATTCTTCCCCCTCTCTGGAAACTGCACAAATCAAACACTGAATTTAAAACGCTAAACACGAAGAACGATGTGGAATGCTGGTTAGAAAAGTTTCGCATTCGAAAAATGTATGAACAAAGAATTCTCAATGCTCTCAACTTCTCTGGTGACCAGTATAAAACCCTTCGGGGAATAATTTGGCCGAATATACTTATGAATCGAAAATAATTTTAGGTGAACAAAAAATTGCTTACTGTAACGCTTTACGTAGTATTTATCACACATATGCCAGCCTAGAGGGACACATCCCCTTATGCTTCGACTGGAACAGCAGCAACAACGGTTTGTGCAGTAATAAAAGAATCCTTATAGAATGCTCTGATTGAAAGATTTAAGTCTTTACTTTGTGATTGCAACAAAACAATAATGATTGTTGAGGTGCACATGGTTAAAGGAATTCTGTGTTTTGTTCTGTCTTAGTTGAGATACCAACCTGGCGATACTGAAGTATCCTGGAAAACCTCAGTTAGGATGGCCAACAAGAGGGCTTTAACCCGTGTGCCTCCCCTGTATCGATCTGAAATCCGTGACGCTAACCACGGGATCTCAGTTATGCATTTAAGAAAACATATTTTTTACCTCCTTCGCCAAATTTACCAGTAGCTTTAAACCACGATTGAGAACGACTGGCCTATATCACCATTGGTTATGAGGTTCAAGCATAAGAAGCATGTTAATTCTCGTGACCCAATTTTGATCATGTATTTTTTCTGTCCATATCCTGCACTTGTAATTGTAATGTAGGGTCATATTATGCATGACCTTTGCAATATGTGTTGAACATCCGCCTGCATATTTAGGTATGAAAATATGGAGAAAGTCAGTCAAACAGTGTCAAAGACAGGATTGTTAAATAGTGGTCAGCAAGGTAGGTAGCTGATTTCTATTGCCGCTGACATGTGGCTCACACACAGTGATTCCGCCAGACACTCCTGTGAGGGGTGTCACCTCAATCGTCGAGAACAAACTCAGCTTAATTTTTTTTACGGCCAAACATCGATAGAAACTGTGCAAAACTCCACTTACACCCTCTAAAACTGAAAATCCTGGCGGAATCCCTGCTCACACAGCACATTTCCGATCAAGATCAAGTAAAATCTGTTTGTCAATAGAGGGTAGTGTATTCAGGCTGAAAGCGGCTGAATTATACTGTATTATAGTAAAGAAACGGCCTTTCAAAAGGGTGAATGAGCAAAGTGTGTTACTCGATCCGGTCTTTATATTTTTAAAGTTCATTTATACACTGAATCAGGCAGCTATGGCCTAAGACAGCTATATATCTGACAAGGTAGCCTTCCAAACCGTGAGTGGGGGATTGTGTTAATTTTACCTGCAATGAAATCAGCTCAGTTACATATGAGATGTCCTTTTGCTGACCAGAAAACAAATTTGCGCCCATGCTTGGTAAAGGAGTTACGGCTACAAACATAAACTGCGCCAGAACGCGAAAAATACTTTTGCTTGTAAAGAGGAATTTCACCAGAGTGCAGCTTTCTTTTTTTCAAATTCTTGATAACAATATCAAACAAAAAATAGAGGTATGTAGACCACACTAGTATTCATCGTTTACGAAAACAAAAAGCCGAAGAAACGCAGTTAGTTGTTAAGGAAAGATTTGAACTACAATATATGGATTCCATTGTGTACAACAGAAAGTGGATGGAATCTTATGAAACGTACAACTGTCAATACATGGCACAATGATCTATGTTAAATGTGAATTTTATGTTTCGTTCGTGAGCCGTTCCAAAATTACAGGTCACAAACGAAAATTGGAAAAATTCTACTTTTTGAATCGAATGTGGCCTTGTTTGAAAACAAATTTTGCATTTCTATGGACAAGTATACACTCGTGTTATACATACTTCTAATTTTTGTTTCACATTGTTATCAAGAAGTTGGTAAAAATACAGTCTGGTGCTGGAGCAATTCATGTTTGTAATCATAACTCCTTTTCAAAGCATGGGCGCTTTTTTTTTGTTTGTTTGTTTTTTGTTCATCAACAGGACATTTTGTAGTTGATTTCATTACAGGTAAAATCAAGGTAATCAGCCACTCACAGTTTGGAAAATTTCCTCGTGAGCTATGACGTGTTCGGCGATCAATCGCCTTGGAAAAGATATTGAGAAAGTTGTGACCAGGATTTTAGTTGAGGTACTATCCTGGCATTGATCTGGGAAAACTGACGACAATCTTGTTGAAACTCAGTCAGGATTGTTGGCAGCAGGGCCTTAAACCAGCATTCTAAGTACCGTTCGGCGTTCTTAAACATGGGACCACAAAGGAATAGTCCTGATCTGCAATCTTTCCGCAATATTGCGTAAACATTTATCGATCATTTTGATTGGACATACCGTGCCCGGACTTAAAAACTTAATTAAATTTCTCATTGGATATGCTGTTGTCGATCCTGAAATTTGTTGACTGAGTAATCACCACCAGTCGTTGGTTCTTTGTAAGTTGCTATCCAAAAAAAGAGAGAAAAGCGAAATGTGAATAATCAATGTTGTAGCTGACGATGATATAAAAAACGTAATGTACGTACAACGTACATATATATTAATAGTAACCGTGTTCTGTTTCTCAGTCAATACCTTACTCCATTGATTTCATACATTTGTTTCTTCCCGCGTAGTTTTTTTTCCCTCTAGCCTGCTATTTAATACATCAATACACCAGTTACCAGAGTTTTTCATTTCCACTGATGTCGATTTGTCTCAGGTAAATACTGCTATTATATTTTCTACTAAGAAAAAAAAAAATGGCTTCGAGTTATACAAATCTTAATTACACATCCAGTATTGTGGAAGAATTTCAATTTCATAAACACAATGTTGCATGTTATGATCCTCTGAGACACATAAGCTGCATCATCCATAATTTCAATGTTATTTGTACTATTTACCCATATAGGGACATAGTGTTCATTGCGAATGCCGGGATGGTACGTTAAGAGATGCCATGGCCGATACCTTCCCAGTTCCCATCCTGAGCCACAAGGCCATAAATAATTTCCCACTTCAAATATAATGTTTATTGTTCTTTAATCGATTTCTTTGTGCTTCCGCTTGGACCACTTTTTTGCACAAAGAAAGCAACTCATGTAATATATAAACTGAGAAAAACAATTTTTTAAACAAAATATACCAATAAATATCAAATCTCAAGCATAGGATAATATTTACCGGTGAATTTCGTAAGATACGATGAAATGAACTGTATGAGCGGTAACAGCACTATGGCTTAATTTCGTATTTAAGTCTATGAACTTTAGGTGGGATACAGAAACTAGTGGTTGCTTGTAAGATTTCACCTACAACTTGTTTGGGTAGAAATACGAAGATTTTATTCGTGGTTGAGTTGGAATAATATTCGGAATGAACAACTGGAGATTAAATCCTTAATCAAAAGGGAAAATCCCGGCAAATGCAACACTATATGAAATGCATACAAAGCATAAAATTAAGCCCAAAATCTGCAATAAATGTACATACAAATCAGCGTAAATATGTTTCTGAATATGCTAATACTTATATAATATTAAAGTACATTAATTTACTAAAATAATATATGAAACTACTGTAGGTTCATCTAATTATATAATTTGCAGACTATCAAATCAGACAACTAAATATATAAACTTATATTGTTACATGATTAGCTCAGTCACTTTCTGATTTCATTGTCCCTGGTTTAAAACCCGCAGAGTCCATTGAACAGAGAGGTTAGGAGTCAACTTTAACACAATTGTAGATTCCGTGCTTAGAAATTTACATACTTTTAGGAAACAATTTACACGAAATTTTACAAAAGCCTTATAGTTTTACTTAAGAAATGTACATAAATATCAAAACGTGTGCTTCCAATAATATTGTAAAGACTAAATATTAGCAAAATTAATAAACAAATAAAATAAAAAATCATTATTTATATATGATGTATTCAATTCATTACAACGCCAGTGACGGATCTAGGGGGGGGGGGGGGAGGCAAACAGCTAAGAATAAAAGCTAAAAGGGAAGTAAAATCTCCTATTAAATTAAATTTGTCCTAAACGTGTTCAAAATTTCAATACCAGGGCGGGCACTAAGACTTTTCTTGTGTTATTCCATACAACCTACCTTCATCTCTAAAACTCAAAACCGCGATTCAAGTCAGTTATGCAGGTCTACTGCCATACTGGAGTTAGTAAAAGCGATACCACGACAGGCTCCACAGAAGATAACAAAAGTACACTACGTGATGCGAGACAATGTTGTGGCCGTCGCGTCGGCCGATCGTGGTTTTGGCTAAAATAATGACGGAAAGGGCGACAAAATTTAACTTTGTCCCCCATAGGAAAATTTCTAGATCCGTCACTGTACAACGCCAGACTAATTAGTAGCCACTAATATCTATCCCTTCCCTTAGATGGTGCCAAACAAAATGTTCTTCTATGTACTAAAAGCGCGAGGTACGTTTGAACACTACTCGTACAGGCCACTTTCATGATTTTCCTTGGCACTAAGCCTACCTACCACGTGAATGCAGTTTTTTTTTTTTCGGAATAGAGATCACCAAAACCCTCTCCGTTGTAAGATATACTCAAAAAGCGAATTCATCACCTTCATTTGCAACTGACTTAGACCATGATAAACATTACAGCCTACTAAACTATTAATTTCTCTTAGTACTCAGCCGCTTTGAAATAGTTTTGTTATTTGTTTATATGAAGTGAAATAAAATAGTACTGAAATCCTAGTCTTTCAAACGATCCAGTTGGTAACTTCGGATCGGATCTGCACATACACGCACGTTCGAGCCACGCTATCGACCATCCTCACGGAGATTTTCCAGGGTTGTCCTCAGTTTCACCAGGCTAATGACGGGATTGTACCTCAACTGAGGCTCTGGTCGCTACTTTCATTATTCATTTCACGGAAGTGATCTCCTCCGAGGATATCATCTCTCAGACATTGATAGGGTTAGGTCATAGCTGACTGTACAGCCCATAAAAAGGAAAAATTAAATTCAAAAGTTTCTCTCGTACCCACCTTCCTATAAACGGCGATTCGCTTTTCACTGCAATAATTTCTTGGAAGGTCTTGATGTGTCTGTCGCTTTCGCATTTCTTGTTCATATAATTTCCTACCCTGCTTTCAAATTGTCATAGTACTATATAACATTTCTTCAAAAGATTTTCAGAAAAGGAAAAATAAAAGAAGAACCACACCGACTCACTCAACTGACGCACACACAAATACACACCACCGCAGGTGTTGAATAGCTGCACCGTTGCCAAGGCCTTCTCGCTCTCTCAATTTTGCTCTTGTGCGGCAGTCAGCAGAGAGGAGGATAAAGGGAAAGGATGAAGGAGTACGACAAACACCGCTTTGGATCCCTGTCGTAAAAACCGCCTGACCAGAACCTCCGTAGTAGTACTATAGTTGGAATCATTTACTATTATTATCGCAGTCCACGATCCATGTACAGCACACACACACACACACAAAGTCTTTTTCACGCGGCGACGTTGCCATCCTTATTTTTACAGCTAGTGTCTCCGATGGAATTCTTTTGTTTAGATATTTACAATACGACCTTCGCTTCAGAATGGAATTATTTTAATAGCATTAAAGACAGAAGTGGAATGTATAACAGAAAAATGTCAAGGGAAAATCATTTCACTGTTGACAGCAAGACTCCCATATAAAAAGTGGACGGGTCACCTCTTTATAGACGAACAAATTCCTTCACATGTCCTCGCAACTATATTAAATACGAAACTGCGTAACTAATATAGTTTAAGCATGATTGTAATACAGTATGTCGCCTTTACGCTATAATATCATTATGGCCAGTTTCTCTCAAAACATTGTAAGCTCGACTGGCTTAGGTTAATTGCCATTAGCTTAAATAACATCAATTAACATATTTTGAAGTGAATATCTTAAAACTATATTTGTTCCAAAACGGAAGGAACAGAAGAATTCTTCAGAGAGCAGGGAACACAAATGGCTCATCTCGGTTGGCAACAACGCTCTGTAGGGATGTTATTATATCATTGAGTATTGACGATAGCAACATGCAAACTATAGACTGACTTTACTCAGGTTTCTGTGCAACAAAACACTTAGTGGCTACTGTGAAACGGATCCGCAGTTTCACTCATCTTTCGTTGGTGACGTTGTAACCCGCTATATCCGATACTGAACATCTGCTTCTGTCACACGAGGTATATAAATTTACGTTTTAATACAGCTACATTAAAATAATGACTCCCGATTCCCCCTTCTCTGCTCACGTAAACTTGAAGATAAAAAGAAGTGCTTCTGCACCACGCAACAGGCTTACACAATGATGACATACCAAAAGCATAGAATATTATAAAATAACTTACCTTCAGTGCAAAAGGGATGTAATTCCAATGTGGGCTATCCACATGAACATGTTCGGTCTTGAACCTGTCCTTTGTTGTTCACTATTAAGTTTTTATTTATTTTTTATTCACATTGATATTTCCTAAATGAAAAATTGTTTTCTTTCTTTGTCTTACTAATTGAGTAAATGTATATTTTACGATAACACTTTCACATGCACACGTAAACACTTCGAATAACTTCAAAAAATTAATATGTTGACATTTCAAGCAGCCATCGCTTTGGCTAACTTCCGAAGTTCCAATGCAACTCACTCCCACAAGCGGAGCCTAAGAACTGCTTTGAAGATCAGCTCTTGGATACACACACAGCAGCGCCGCGCTACGGTAAATGTAGTAACCATCACATCACCAAGCAACCAGCCCGCCTACAGTTTTGTTCCGCTCCCTTCCCCTTCATCCCGCTTACAACCTCCGGCCCAGGCGTGCCCGGGGACCCCATCAACGTACGGTTACGCTGGGTTTCCAAACACTCACACACATATATATATACACACACTGAGAGAGATCACAGCGGTGGAATAAAAAAGAAAAGAAAAAAGACCCAAGGCCGCAACAGCCCAGCCGAAGGTCTACGTTAGCTAACCGAACCGTCACGAACCGAGCTGCGTCGCGTCAATGAAGCAGCCAAACTTGTTGCGGTCCGGTACGGGATGGTTTTTCAGAGATGATGGTGGTTGGGGGGAAGAGCACGAAAAAAAAGTAACAAAATGAGGGGAGAGGGGGTAAGGTTTTCTGCGGTGTTGCCATGGCGATACGCGGAATTCCATGCAGAGTTGACAGGTTTTGGTAATTTATCAGACGGAAAACAGAACAGAAAGGACATTATAGAAAATGCTGCAGACTGCTCCAGGTTTCTCATTCCAGTACAGTTTATACATCACAGAATAAAAGAAAGCATTTATGGCAACTTTCGTTTAATTACATTTGATGGTTCACATGGAGGGGATGGAATAGGAAAGAATCAAAGCTTAGGAAATACAGACTGTCTAAAAAATGTGGAAACGTTAGGCCTAGGTCTAACTCCATAGCGTACTTTGTTCTTGAGATAAATATTAATTACCCTAAAAAGCAATTTGGAAATGAATCGAATTTAATTTATGGTCTTTAGGTATCTTTGGCTCAGGCCAACTTAGGAATAAAGTTCAAGACGAACCTGCATGCAAATTACTGTTACGCTAAAGGTGCTGTATTAACTATACACAAACTGTGCGAACCCATGGAATTTTGAAACGGTTGTGCAATTAAGGCTCTAATCCAGATTAGGGTAGTTCACTTAGAACTTTTTGAGTCAACTATTATTAAGGACTTAGTTATTACTTTCCACTCCAAATTAAATTTTGATTCTCATACTGATGTGCTTATTGCAGAATTTCGAAAACTAATTCGGTTTATTTTTTAACCAGTGTTATGATTTTAATGAAACAAATACTTTCTGAACTTTATACAAATTATTGGTAAGATCCAATACCGTATTAGAATATGCTTCCAATGTTTGCAATGGCTTACCTCAAACTTTAAATAATGTCTGGAAGGTGCACAAAGGTACTTTCTTAGAATATTTTGTGTCATTCAATTTGCCCTGTTATTCTTTTATTGCGTGACTTTTGGTGTTACTTTTTTGAGCTTGAATCGTTAGAGTTAAAAATAAAATTAAAAAAATCTTAATTTCAAGTTCTAACAAAGAAAAGTTAATCGAGTGAAACGACATTGTACCTACTTCATGGATAACCTGAACTTTATGGTTTCGTGTACCAATGAAACATCACCATTACCTGCATCTGATAGAGGCGATAATTTGCTCAAGCGTTTGATCTGAAATCATTAGTCTAATTATTATTATTAATAATAATAATATATTTATAGAGCTTTTATTTCTTGTGCTCCTTTTGTGTAATTATTTCCATGTATCAAGTTATATCTGTATAATTTTGCCTTATGACTGGTGCTATCTTAGTTTTGTAGCTGTTCGTAGCACTTTAATAAAGCACATTACATTATTACAGAGAACAATGTGAAATCAAAATTTATGACAGACAGCAGACAAATCATCCTTGCTTCCACAAAACTATTTCTTTTTCCCTAGACTAGTAGGTGATAAAGTTTAGTACAGATCAAAAGCTGACTCATTTAACTGTACTTTTGTTTTGTACAGAGCATTTACGCATACAAATAAAATAAGATTGAAACACATCGTTAGCCATCTTTGCTTAATTACATCACATTTTGGCCAATTTCGGCCAGCCATCTTGCCAAGAAAAGTTGACCAAAATATAATCACTTGTAGACCTATCTGTAGTGAGTTCAGGTACCGAGCAATCGTGAATCTGTTGGCTGTATGTTTAAAGGTAGGGCTGTGCGATATCCGGTTTTGAATATCGAAATTCGATATCGATCAAATATCGAAAATCGATCGATATATCGAATACAAAAGTTTGATAATATATCGATCGATGATATCGAAATATTGAAGTATCGAAATATCGAAAAATATTGAAGTATCGAAATATAAGAATATTGAAGTATCGAAATATAAAAATATCGAAGTATCGAAATATAAAAATATCGAAAAATATTGAAATATCGAAGAATCGAAAGATCGAAGTATCGATATATCGAATTCGATATTTATAAAATATTGAAATTTCGATATTCACAAAATATCGATCGATCGATCGAAATATCGCACAGTCCTATTTAAAGAGTCTTGGGTTTGTGCCTAGCGGTCGGCCACCCTGACTGAGGTTGTTTCCTCAGTCATACCAGGCTAATGATGGGATGGTACCTGAGGTATTCGACGATTTACTTTCTACATTCTTCTCCCCTAACAACATTCCTCTGAATCCTCTCCCACTTTGTTGCTTAAACTAATAAATAAAATAAAATGAAAAGTTGGTAATAATTCATTAAATGGATTACAAAGAAAAGATCCGTGATAAGCTGCATTGAAGGCAGAAACTGGATCAGTCAGTCGACCGGTAAGAACATATTGGTGTAGATTTTTGTAGCTAAATTTTCCAAAACTGAAAGTCAAGCTCATTAGTTTACATAGATTACCTAGGCGAGACGAGACGATATCGCATTCTTTTCGTTTTCTTCTTCAAGGGAGCTGCTTAGAGCCAAAAAAGAAACAAACATTTTAAAATGCGTCCTTGAATTCCATTTTTTTTTTTTTTAGGTTGTTATGTGTCTCTTTATTGGAGGAGAGAGTGAGGTTTCTTTGTTTGTTCCTATTGCAATCTTTGTGTTTTAAAAGAAAAGTAAAGATGCCCTCAAGTAGCTCCACAGTTTACAATATGTTTTTGAGAAACGTGTTTTACGTATTTACACATTTCTTATAATCTCATTATCATTTTTGTAAGAATGCCATGATTTGTTTATTTTTGTCTCTCGATGCGACATAGAACTCATTTTTATGTCTGTATTCATTAACATGGTTTTCTTAATAGACCTGAAACATGATCTCGAAAATGTTAAATTATTTACATCGAATATCATGTTATATCCTGAAAGAGTAAAATTCTTTCCATACGTGATTTAAATTAATGGAATATCCAGGTACATGTATCTATAACCTAAGTCTGTCATAAGTTTCAAGTATAACGTCCTTCGGTGAGCACGCTTTCCAGGAAATAACGCTTAACTGTAAGTGCCATTCCGAAATTTTCCACGAACGACTCATGAATGTTCTGCGACAATCTTCTAAGATCAGCGTAAGCACGAATCACACTTATGCTGCATTTACGTAGTATATAAACCGAAATCAGTGACAGTGGTTATGGCAAGCACCACCACTTTTGTTTAATGTTAGAAGTCATGTCTAGTAGAGAAAAATCATCTGGAGCCCAAAATAGAAAGAGATCGTAAAGTATAGTCAAGTCGAAATATAGAAGAAAAATGATACATTTCTACCGCAGAAAGGAAATCTTGAGGGGATCTCAGATGCAAAGCAATACATAGAAACTGAAGAGATTGTTGGAGAACAAGCACTAAGTTTTATCCGACAGGGCAAGAACACTTTCTACCACGGTGGAACACAGTCTCAAGATTTCGGAACAGGATTCCTCATTAAGAACAGTATCCTTCAGGCGGTTCAGAATATAGAGTTCGTAAACGGAAAACTATCGTTCGTTAGGATACGTACTCGATGGGGCAACACGGTTTTAATAAATGTCTATGCTCCAACCGGCTGATGATAACGACAAAGATATATATTTCCGATGAGCTTGAATGACTGTTTGACCGATTACCGAAGTATAATTAAAAATTAGTCTAGTGGTTAGAGCGTTGGACTCATGTCCGCGTGGTCCCGGGTTCAATTCCCTGCTGGAGTCCCACTTTTCGGCGTCCACCCAGCGTCATGAGGCAAATTAGGGAGTCACGTGAACAAAGACGTCGATCTGGTAAACCCCTGATACGCCTGTTCGTGGTTACGTACGCGCAATGCTGAGAACACAGCCGTTACTCAGGTGGACGTAGTTCCACCAAACACGGGCAGATGGCGTTGGGGCAGGCTCAGGGCCTATAGGCCTGTTACGCCAGTGCTTTTTTTAAATTTAAAAATTGTGTTGGATGATTTCAACACAAAGGTAGGGAGGGAAGAAAAATATAGACCTACTATAGGCAAATACAGCTTTCACAAAAAGACCAACAACAATGGAGAAAGACTGATAACTTTCGAAATTTCGGAAAACCTACTGGTAAAGAGCACGTACTTTGAACACAAAGACATACACAAATACACATGGGTATCTCCGGACGGCAAAACTCTCAACCAGATCGATCACGTAGACTATTAGTTGACAGACAAAGACACACTAACCTAATGGATGTTAGTTCGTACAGAGGAGCGGAAGGTGACACCGACCATCAATTACTAATCACAAAAGTAAGGGAAAAGTTATGCATCGTGAACAGAGAAAGCAAGGGGTCAAAACAACTGAAATTCGAAGTTAAACCATTAAATAATCCGAGCATAAAAACAGATTACCAACTCGAACTCTCAAATAGGTTCGAAACCTTAGCCGACTCGAGTAATAATAATGATGATAATAATGAAATTGATGTAAATAAGATGTGGAAGGCTATTCATGAAACAATTAAGAGCGCAGCGAAGGAGTGTATAAGTGAGAAGAAACAACAGAAAAATAAACCTCGGTTTAATAAAGAATGCTTTAAGCTTCATGAAATACGAAAACAAGTCAGGCAACGACGGCTCAGTAATAAAAGCGAAGTAAATACCAACCGCCAACCACTGCATTAACGCGAAACGAAACGCCACACTCGGGTTCAGAAACAAAAAGCGAGAATATCTTATGCAAATGATTCAGGAGATAGAGGAAAACAGCAAGACAAATAACATACAAGGTCTATACAAAGGTGTAAACTCGTTAAGAAATGGTTACCAGCCGAGGTTAGGAATGATTAGAAATGAACGTGGAGATTTTCAGGCTGATCCGACTAAAATTGTCGATGTGTGAAAAAGAAATTTCGACAAATTTCTTAATGTAGGTACACAACGGAGAACAAACAGAGGAATTTGAAATCCATACCGCAGAACCGTGGATTCCCGCACCTAGCGAGGTCGAGATCGAAATGTCAGTAAAGAAACTGAAAAATTTCAAATCACCAGGAATAGACAATATTCCAGCCGAATTAATTAAAACAGGAGGAACGGCACTAATCAAGGAACTACATAAATTGATAAGTGCTATATGGAGAAAGGAGGAGCTCCCAAAGGAATGGAAAACATCAATAATAGTTCCGATTTACAAAAAAGGCGATAAGTCGGAATGCAATAATTACCGCAGAATCTCGTTACTACCAACCTGTTACAAGATATTAAGTAATATTCTGTTAACACGCCTAAGTGTATACGTAGATGAAATAATTGGTGATCACCAATGTGGATTTAGAAGAAATAGATCCACGTTGGACCAGATTTTTGCCCTGAGATAAATTTTGGAGAAGAAATGGGAATACAATGGGACGGTTCACCAGCTATTCATTGATTTTAAGAAAGAATATGATTCTATCAAAAGGGAAAAGTTATACAGTATCCTGATACGATCTGGAATTCCGAAAAACATGATTCAACTAGTGAAGATGTGTCTCAGCGACCCCATAAGCACAGTACGGATAGGAATAATATGTCAGATACTTTCAAGATTCGCAACGGATTGAAACAAGGTGATGCCTTGTCCCCACTACTGTTTAACTTTGCGTTAGAACATGCGATTTTAAAAATTAAAGAGGACAAAAAGGGACTAGCATTGAATGGTTTGAATCAACTGTTCGTATACCCGGATGATGTAGATCTAATAGGGGACGATATAGATGCACTACAAAGCAGCCCGAAGTCTTCGTAGACGCGTGCGATGAGATAGGTCTACAGGTAAACATAGATAAAACAAAATACATGATATCAAGCCGAAACACTGGGAATTAAAGAAATAAAAATATAAGATTTAGGGATGAGGCCATAGATAAAGTAAACAAATTTAAATACTTGGGAGCATACGTAACAAGCAAAAATGAGGGCACGGAAGAAATAAACAGTCGGTTAGTATCGGGCAACGCATGTTTCTATTCAGTCCAGAAACTTTTAACCTCGCGATTAATATCAAGAAAGTTAAAATTGAAAACATACAGAACGGTTATTCTGCCGGTGATACTTTACGGTTGCGAAAGTTGGAGTACGGCCCTAACAGATGAACATAAATTACGTGTGTTTGAAAATAAGATTTTCAGAAAGATATACGGACCGAAACGGGACGAGATGACTGGATAATGGAGGAGACTGCATGATGAAGAACTCCACGGACTGTACGATTCATCAGATGTAAAAATAATGAAATCGCGACGTCTAAGGTGGGCAGGTCATATAGTTCGGATGGGTGGAAACAAAGATTATATTCTGTCCTGGTTGGAAGGCCGGATGGAAGACCGAGACGTCGTTGGGAGGACAATATTAGAAGAGCTCTTCGAGAAGTAGGTGTTCGTGATGAAAACTGGCTTGATATTGCCCAGGATAGAAACCAATGGAGAACGTTTGTTACTGCGGCGATGAACTTGCGAGTTCCATAAGCCAAAGTGTTAGTCAATATTAAAATATTTATTTCCGTTAAGAAAGTTTAGCATACATTAAAAGTGAGTTTGTACATTGTAATGCTCGTTAAGCCTGTGGAGAAACAGAAGGAACGATGTAATTTCTCTGTTGTCACATACGGAAAAGTTAGGTCCTCATGTTCTTGTTAGCGTGGGTTGAAATTCTCAAAGCAATAAAGAAGATTAATCTAAAAGTTCAGGAGGTAGCCACTACCGGACAATGCTGTAAAACATTTAGAAGGACTTGAAATGTTTTCACAAGACCAAGAAAACTTTGTTACCAGAGCAGTCAGAAGTAAAAAAAAACAATGAGGAAATGAGCATAGATGACGAAGAGTCACCACTAAGAAAAAACAAGAAACATTTTGAAGAGGGAAGAAATGAAGGACATCTGAAATGACTAGAGAGGGCAAAGTAAGACAGAGTCTATTTTCTGCTATGGATTCAATCATGGTTTTAGTGTCCCAAACCTTTGATAAACTTCGCTTGGTAGTTGGAGACTTTTGGTGTGTACTTCCACAGAATATATCATGCTATTCTGAAGAAATTTTGGAGAAAGAGGTGTCTAATCTGGCACTAAAGTAATCTAAAATTTTAGATAGTAGGCGTTAGTGAAAGAGATTTTATATTTTAGGAACCACGCTGCTCTATTTTTAAAGAACTTTGGCATTAAATCTCTAATATATGAGTTTTCCTCTATGAAAGGAGTGTTATTCACAAACTGGCTTGTCTTGAACTGTACCGAAATTTTGTTACAACTCTTAAGATCTTCTTCATAATCCCATGCTCTGTTGCTTTGTGTAAACGAAGTTTTAGTATAAGTTACCACTTATCAAAAATTATATAAGGTTTGCTATGTCATAGGAGCACTTTACTAATCCTGTCCATTGAGTACAAAAACGCAAAGATTCTAAGGTACGGTGGTATTATTGATGATTTTGTCTACTCTAAAAATTGATAATATTTACTGTTAAACTTTCTTGATATCATTATAAAGATACACTGTCAAAATTTTTGTAAGCGGAGTAGAAACTCTCAGTATAGTTCCGCAGAAGTTTTAGTATTTCATGCTGTTTCATTCAAAATAAAGGGAAATCGCAGGGACTTTTCGCATGTTGAGGTGTATGGTTTCAGTTATGAATTATGCACGTGCGCAGAATGAGAAAACGGGTTCTTCCCGTAGCCGTGAATGCAATTCGGAAGTTTTTACTGCCACCATCTTGCTTACTTCTGATCTTACATATTCTCAGTGAATGGGGATTCCGATCTCTAGTAGACAAATATAATGGGTTGAGGGAAGATATGCATTGGGAGAAGGTAGATACAGTAGTATAATTCCATAACTATGATCCTAGATGGAAAACTTGCATGGTATGAAAGAACTAGTCAGTATGTTTGCTCTATAAAGGACTGTAGTGAATGGGGTAAGTTAAAATAACTATGAAACTCCTAATCTCTTCATTTAGAAGCTTCTTCAAGACGGCTCGAGTCTTCCTCGGTGAGAAGAGATTCAGAAACAGTTTTTAGTGTTTTTCAAGTGAACTTTTCATTCCAAACAAGAAACCAAGAAAAACAAAGCAAAAAGAAGAGAGAAAGAGAGAGAGAGAGAGAGAGAGAGAAAGGGAAGAAACCTGAGGATAGCTGATTTAACAGAAAATGAATTAGCCTCAACGATTGTGTGTATTCCGAAGGATTATCGATCTTAAGCTAAATTGTGATTTAAAGCTAACTCACCAATTCTTAAAAGAAAATGGTGAAATGCAAATTTCTCATGTAACTCCTTTCTTTTAGTTAATTAGAAAGATTAAGCGTTCAATCTAAAATGCAATTTCTTTTATAGTTGTTCCAAACAATGCAATAGATTATTCAACCTATAAGGAAACCATAATTCTTTTGCTGCCAAGAAAAAAAAATCTACCACTGAACTTAAATTATCGTGATTTATAGTTGTTTTTTTCGATAACTGCTACTTTTCCAATTAAATTTGAACTTGTTTATTAGGTAGAATCTTTATTTTCTTTATTCTGATAGGTTTTCTTTTAGATTTTATTCTTACTACTGGCTATAACTTTGAGCGATTTTCTTTTTCAATTTCTAGTTTACTGGTTTTCCATTATGTTTATTATTAATTAATGAAATATAGAGTTTCTTTTTGTTTTCTTTACCGAGTAGTTACCGAAACTTCATTTCATGTCCTTTAAGCAACACTAAATTCCTTGGCTCGACACTGACAGAGTTTTGGTTCAAATTATAGTTGATATTTTTGTTTTTTTAAATGTTGGTCGAATGGTATTCGAGACTTAAGTAGATGATAAATTGGAGTAATATATTTTAAAAAGTATAAATGAGCTTTGATATTTATAATGAGATGAGCTTTGAAAGACGACCATGTTTTAGCCCTATCATTTCTTTCAGATGTAGAAATATGTTTTCGGATATATTTTTGTTGTAAAGTTTGATATGTAGAACTATGAGCAGTTGAATCTACTATTTACGTAGGAAGCTTTAATTTTACAAGGCGCATACATAGGGGTAACAAGTAACTTTATACGTTTTGTACAAGGGGCCAAGTAAATTTTCATATCTTTTATGTAAGAAATATTAAACTATTATGAGCCGAAAAATTAACACTTAATTGTATAGTCTACAAAGAACTTTCCTATAAAAGTGCCTTTTGAAGTGCGTCTCCATCGTAAATGGAAAACACAATTTTCTTCAACATTTTTTTTACTTCTTGAATATCCTTGCACGCTCATTGGTAGGATAATTTTGTACCAAGTAGGGGAAGTAAATTGAAGATTTTGATCGATAACAAATGAAGACCAAAGGAAAAGAACGTGTTTCTTGACAAAATTGAGATAAACAATCTGTTTGCTCTTTGAAAGGTCTATTGAACGAACTATCATGCATGAAGATATGCAAAGTCCGTCTATTACAAGGATATCTTTATTTGATGTGCAGGTATATGTAATGCTAATCGTGGATAAAGAACGTTTTTCCTGCAGTCCTCAAATGTAAGAACTTCGTATTGTAAATTTCTGAATCTGTTAGATTGACGTCTTGAGAGTGAGTGGTTAACACTCTGATTCTCGCTTTCGATGTTAACGATCCCGAGTTTCCCAATTTTCCCTTGATCGAAATGCCACCTGGAATCTGCTTGAATTAACAAGTAACGAATTCCAGTCCTGAAACCAAGTTAAAGCAGCAATACAGAATTGTTAAGTCAGCACGTGTTATCCCGTTTGAACGAAAGCCTTAACGCAACATTTATTGAGCATAGAAGTTTAGTGTTATAAAGGAAATAAACAGATATTTTAAGGGAAAATATATAGAAGAATGTATACTCAGACTCGTAGATGATGACCGATTTAAAATGCTGGCAGTTCGAAAACTTAAAAAAACTACCAATATTAGATGAAAAGCAGAAATCATAAATAATGTATTTTCAGTCTGAAAAGTATGATGATTCGGTCACTTGACGCAACTTCTGGAATGTAGAAAGTTTCTATAAACAAATTTCTATGAATGTCAATGTAGAATTAAGATTACTGTTTGGAAGCTTTGGTAAATGTCATTTACCGAACAGCCGTAGCTCAGTGGTAGAGCGTTGGGGTAGCATTCGGCAGGTCGTAGTTCGATACGAGCGGCCGACAAGCCTGACTGAGGTTTTCCCAGGCAGTGTCGGACTGGACAGGGTGGCGAGGCGGAAATGCCTCGCCTGCGCCCCACCCTCTTATGACGCCCTTTTGGCACAATAAAATAGTCAGTGACAAGGGTACAAAACTTCCATTTGATCATACAAAAGTGTACTACATATAGTGTTCTTCCAAATGGAGATTTAGTTCAATGTAGTTGGTTGTACTATAGTACTGAAACCAAAAGCACATATTGTAGTGTTTGTATGGTATTCTTTAATGACAATAACAGTCCTTTTGTTACTGGATTTTAGTTAGATCAAAAACTTCATTTTTCAATAGCCATACAGAAACACAAAGTATGCAAGTCACGAGAATTCCGTCTTTGCTCTCACATCCGCCAAACGGAGTCGCGACGTTGGAAGAAGAACCACAGACACCAACAACTAAAAGCAGAAAAATCTGAACCGTGTTACCCAAGAACACAATAAGGTTCAAACGGGACAAGCGCCGTGCAAAAACAGCCTAAGTGCCGAACATGAAAACACTCCGGACGTTTCCCAGTGAAACCTCGCCAAACTTCACAACTAGAAGGTGCCCTTGTGTGTTTCTTCTCCCTAAAGAAGGATGAGAAAGAAAGAAAGTAAAACTTCACTTTCATGTGGACAAGTGGGTAACGCTCGCGAAGAGTCTACAATGACACCCAGACTGGAAGCCGGCCAGCTGGACCAACTCAAAAAGGTCACTCGAGAGCTAAGTCACTTCACCAGCCGAGGTCACGACCCACGACCACTCGACGGACGAGAAAGATAAGTTATCAGACTATCGAACCAAAATAAATACTATCTCTTATCATCAGGACACACAAGTACCGGAAAAAAATCCAGAAGAGAGAGCACACGATTACCGAAGGATAAATAAATCCGAAAAATAGCACAGAGACAGGCATAAGCTGAAACAATGGGAAAAGAGGGGGGAGAAACAGAGAAGGAAAGAATTTCCTACCCCACCAGAGAAGAGAGCGCAGAGAACAACCCACATCACCGCATAGAAAATGCCAGAGTAGCCCAAGCCTCCATGCACACAGACTTCAGACTGGAGGCGATAAATGAAAGTTTATCCATAAACGCACATAAGTCACCGAAGTTAACTTCTAAAAACTCAAATAAAAGCGGTGGCAAAAATAAAACATTGTGAATCTCTTAAAACAACGATTACGTAGCAAACGCTCACACGCATCAGTAATGGACCACGCACTACAGTAGGACCTACAGTTGAAAACTGTACCAGTGTCATTTGTCGTATTCTGGCGGAAAGAGAAAGAGTAGGAGAAATAAAAGTTCTAATGTACTACCTATCCGCCAGATGACAGCGATATTGTCCCCTGGTATACAAGGCCACTGTAGAAATTATTAAACTCAACCAACGTGAAAATCCATAGGAAAACATTAAAGCATTGAAAGTTTAATGTGCGTGCACTCACTTTAATCAAAAGAAAATTCAGTTCACTATAACACTTGTACTGTACACGACAGTGTAAGTTCAAGATAATCTCTGCGTAAAACATCATTATTATTCAAATTGACTTTAACATTAGCTACTCCTACATGCGATAAAATTTCAATAAAATTTTATAGACCCTTTTTACTCACTGTTTATTTCAGTACAATGACAGAAAAGTTTTAGTTATCGAACACAAATTATTTCAAAATTCAAATTGCCATAAGCAGTGAAGTTCACTTAAACAAAATAATAATAATAATAATTTGTATTTGAGTAGAAAATTCCACATTTCTTGAAGAGAAATACCCGACAGATCATATTTCGGTTTGAAAAAAAAATGTATTTGAAAATCACTATTCAGTTCATGTGAAATCATCATGTTATACAGTAATTGAAAATTAGGCTTTAACAAAATTATTTCACTTTGGAATTCAAGTCCAAAATTTCTTGTTTTCTAAAATAATACGAGAATCACTGATTTACGTTTTCAATCATGATTACAAACATTCGAAAATTTTGACCCTTTCCTGCTATAACACTTTCACTATAAACTATGGGCCTGTTCCACTAAAACCACTTTCTGAATTTCAATCATTAAACAATGAACATGGCAAAGTAAGATTTTGACATTTGTAGGTATTTTTCGAAATAAATATTTATAATTCCATAACATAGATTCGGATACTATTACGGGTTTTGCGATGTGGACAGTTCTGAAACAGGTTGAAATTTAACGTAAAACAATCGAACGGAATTAAAGCCGACGAAACAGAGCGCACGTACTGAACCATTACCGAACAAATAAAAAGAAACATGGTGAGCTCATCGTACCAAAACCTTTCGCATGAGTAGCTGAAGAAATAATTGAACTGACTGCATAAAGCACAATATTACTTACAAATAATATAAACTTTAAAAATATAAAGAGAGACACAGAGATCTGTTGACGGTTTCGGCTTGTCTAAATCAAAGCATCATGACATATGGACGACCCATGTTCCCTTACCTAGTTTAGCTCTGCATAGCTAAGAAATATCTTTGCACTAAAAATCTCATAAACAACAAATTTAGCTGCCTAGACAAGCGAACATGGTCTTGTAATTATATCCTCAATAAATATTTACTTTACCTGGACAGGCACACTGATTTAGTCTCGAAGAGAAAAATTTAAAAGTAAACTATAAATAAAATTTTCGGAGAATCAGTGGCCTGCAGCATCTTCTTGTTATGGCTGCTTATGGTATATCCACTAAAGGAAACGCCTTCTTCCTCGACAGATGACGAACGAAGGTGTAGTAACAAAACAAACCAGAACAGATCTCGGTTTTAAACCAAATAAACCAATAATATCTAACCTTTTGGTGAATGGAAATTCAAAAGCATTGTATATCGTTCTTTTGTGGGCGTATCTTCAGTACTTCCAACACTTGCCGCTTGGAGGTTGTTGTCGTCTGCTTCCTATGGATGCTTAGTCAGCTTTATGTAACTTTTATTGTTTGTTTACTTTTGTGCTTAACACACTGACCTATTTATCCATATCCCATTAAAATATTTAAAAACTGGAAATAAATGAAATATTAATTAATATAAGAAATCTCACGAGCAAGGATTCTTCTTGGCGGGAAGATTTGCCACTGATAAAGAAACACATAACTAAGATGAGCTAAGATCCTGGTCCATTTGCGGATGCTGACACTATCATCCAATCAGAAAATGAGTAATAAAAGGAAGACGGAAGGAAGATACGTCATAAAGTAGTTCGAGAAATAAACCTTGCGCCAGGATAACTAACAAAAGAAGAATGGAAAATTATACCTTTGCTCGACAAATATGTGAGAAGATGGTCACCGAGATCATTACAGTAAAAATCTCTTGGTTTTGAAGCTCAACACAGTAAAAATCGTGATAATAATAAATAAAACAAATGGAACGGAGCTTCAAGACCGTTACAAAGCCGGTTCGCTTCTAAATTCCAACTTAACAACTGTCTACAAGAAGGAAACAGAAGAAAGGCGACGGGTTGTTTAGCGAATAATTGATATTGTTTTGTTCCTCGGCCGTAAGGGCATTGTCTACTGGGGTAAAACGTAAAGTGCCTGCTGTGTCTCTGACAGTGCCCAGCCCATTGATTTTGGAACTGTCTCTGACAGTGCGGTTCAGTGCCCAGCTGATTTTGGAACTGAAGACGAGTGGGATGAAAACAAAACGGAAGATCTGGATTAGCTGAATCTTCGCCGTTGTAAACGGGGTTGCATACACTGTGCTTTAGCACTCGTGTATGAGTTGACTTTAAATGAAAACACTTATAGCAATTTATATTGTGTGTACAAATATGTTATGGCTCTTCCAACTACCCAGGTAACGTGCAAACGCTTATTTTCTAAGTTGAAGATCATTAAATCAAAACCGAGGTCACTTTTGGGGCAAAGCGTACTGGAAAACTTAATGCTCCTTAATACTGAATATGTCCAGAATTTTCCTGTAGATTATAAACGAAATAGCAGAAAGCTCAAGATATCTCAAACGAGTACTAATACTGTGAAATTTAATATAGTCATACAATTGTACCTGATGTTATAAATTCCCTTCTGTTTGTGCTGGAATAGGTAGGCTACTGCTAATTTATCTATCATACATTTACATTTTTGTTGACTGTAATATAATATTATTCTGTGCTATGCAACATTTACGGCATGTTGTCCTAGCCGCTTTGTGTGGAACTGTGTATGGTTATTATGCTGTGAACAAAATAGAAAAGCATTTTGAAAGGAAAAATGTTTACATTTATTTGTTCATGAGGCTTCCCACTAAGTTTCCATCTCCGCCAAGCTCTGACAGCTCCAGTCCGACACTGTTCCCAGGGTTTTTCCTCAGTCACACCAGACAAATGCCATGATAGCACCTTCAACATAGACTCTGGCCCTATCCCGGCCAGTAGAATATGACCCGTAGGTAGTCAAGTCTCTCATTTAAATATTATCATCACATTCCATGCTAATGGATTTTAGAGATAAGAGGTACTCTATTCCATTGGTATCCTTTTACGAAGGGTATGTGCACTTAACACCACTTAGCTTTTAGTTAATGGTGAGATAACAGTTACTACCACTCTAAAACCACTTAATGGAAAGTGCTTTTAAAAGAATATACGGATAAGAGCTTCCATTAGACTAATAATATAGGTATGTGCACTTAACACCACTTAGCTCGTTAGATAATGGTAAGATATTAGTTAAAACCATTAAATTGAGAGTGCTCTTAAAAGCATGTACGTATAAGAGCTTCCATTCGTTTAATGATATAGGTAGCGCACTTAATACCACTTAAGTCGTTAGATAATGGTAAGATAATAGTTATGACTACTTTAAACCACTCAACTGAGATAATAAGTAGTACATTCTTAAAAACATTAGATGGATAGAGTCCTTCTGGCTTATCTTATAACAGCACCTTTCAGTGCATCATGGTGAAAGGCGAATTTACTGGAGTAATGTTCATATACGCTTTCAATATAGGTTACAGCACTTAACACCACTAAGCTCGTTAGATAATGGTGAGATAAAAGTTACTACCACTCTAAAACCTTTTAACTGAGATGATAACTAGTACACTTTGAAAACCATTAGATAGAGTGCTTGTAGTCTTTTCTTATGATTGCAATTGCTTTTAGTACGACCTGGTGAAAGGCGGATGCCGTTCATTTGCGCATGTGCACGAGTATGAATAAAGTGTGTTAGTGTTTAAGTATGAATATTAGTTGCTATGGCTACTTCAGGCATGGATAAAGCTATTCCTACCGTTGTTAGTTCAAGCGTATTGAAGGACAAGTCTTTACTATCGTGTAAGTGTTCCTCCCGTTGGGTGATGGAAGGTTGTATAGTAGCAAGTATACAAGCATATGAGTTTTCAAACTACCTTTTATGTTTAGGCTGCTATACGAATCAACCGAGCCAACGTGATCATATTTGTGCTGGTTATCGCAATGGATATATTTTTCCGGACGCTACTTTTGAAGAATTAGCAACACTGTTTGGTACACGTACCAAGTCCATTTTGCGTGACTCGAAGACGGTGGACGAATTGTTTACGTTGTACGTGCAATCTCACGAGTGAGCTCCACCAGCATTAAGGGAAAAGTTTGATTGGAGGCTTCAACGCATGTTAAAATTGAAACGTGGAGTTTTGGTGGACTTGTTGCTGAAGAAGGATTTGGAGGCCCCCTTCAAGACCAAGTGATCCCTTACTAGTGCATTTACATATTTTAGTAATAATTACAATTTATAGTATGGCTCAGTGTAAGAGTTGTGAAGGTGACTTTATTGTGGATCAGTGTGTCTTGTCCACCATTAGTTCGTACTTGGAAACGAACCCCATTGAATGTACTAACTGTAATTTACGTAAGCCTCACAATTGCCTGTACGCGTGGAATACGGGTACAGTAAGTGCTCAGCATGTATCCAGTCACATGAACGACCCTGAACAGTTTAGTGAATATTACTCCATTTTTGCTGCTCAAGGTCATACACATATTATGAAGAGACCTTTTTAAACGTAGTGCATCAGTTTATTAAAGATCCCGAGTGCATTGCCCAATTGATTCCTTTAGTGCTTCAACAGCAACACCAACAGTTGATTTCACCGGGTGTACGTATCTTATGCGCAAGGCAATTTATAATCGATTTTTAAGGTTTTAAGATTTTTGCTAACGAGTAGTATTTGGTTCGCATCGTTGATGCTTTGAAAATGTTTCAAAGAATCATTTGAACATTTTAATACTTTGTTTAGTTGCGTGTCATGCAACATTAATATTCCATTCTTTGGTAAAATTACCCTGTGAACGTTCAGACTTAGCTGTGAACGTTGAGACTTAGCTGTTCAGACTTACCCTGTGAACGAAACAGTTCATAAGACTAATGTATTAATTTTGAACATAAGACATACTTTTAGGTCAAGAATGTTAGGAGAGGATTCTTGTATAACCATTTTTATAAAATAAGATTTCAAGTTTTCAAAAAATAGATCATAACAGCTTTCAATGCTAAGCTTTTATTACGAACCTGTTTCTTTTAGATATTTTAAGTTGCCATGTCCAAGGCGAACTGAAACCAATTAGTTACGAGCGTCTCTGCATCATGATTTGTTGTTACAATAGGTCTAATTGTTTTTCAACCTCATAGAGGGTAATTCGGATAAGTTTGAAGTTTTTTTGGAAATAATTTTTAATTGAAGGTCACAACCATCATTATACATTATACACTTACTATAATTATACATCCACTGTAGCACATTCATATTCGTCCAAAGAATTCATTATCTTTCTCTGAAATAAAACCATCATAGTCTGGTATCAACTCGGTATAGTAACTTCAGGCTCGTTCTTTACTCTTAACACTTCCAAAGAATCCGTAATACCCCAAATGGAAAATGATTTGAACACTTGCATAACATTGTAAAATGTTTTTTTTGTTCCAAAAATAATAGAGGAAATAATGCAGTAACATATCCACATTAGATTTCTCACCTTAGAACCACCGTCATTTTGTAGTAGCATAAGGATCTCCAGCATTTAAGAACAGTTTCAGGATCGTTATATCCTGACATTTTACTGCATAGCAAGCAAAACAGTGATAGGATTTTCCATAACTTTAAATGTACTATAATATAATACTTCGTACCGATTGTACACAATAATGGAACAGTGAAGAGTCGAATTCCAGCATGATGGACACTATCGAGCGTATGTAAGGCTGAAAATCTTGCAGAGGAATAAGCGTGACAACCATAATTAAGCTTGGATAAAATGAGTGCGCGATAAAGTCGCAACAAGGTTGTACGATCAGTACCCCAAGTGGGATGACTTAAAACACGTAACAAATTCACAGCTCTGGTACAGGAAATTTTTATTTGGCGAAGGTGACTACGCCAATTTAACTTTGTATCAAATATTAAACCAATGTATCGTACTTCCTCGACGAACTGTAGTTGTCTGTCTCCAAGGAAGAGATCTGGGTCAACAAAGCAATTGCGTTTTCGACAGAAGTGTACACCGACTGTCTTCGTTGGAGAAAAACGAAAGCCAGCCTGGTGTGACCAGTCAACAAGAAGGTTAAGCGTCAACTGGACCTGCCGGGCTGCGAGGTTGATATTCGCAGATTTACAGACAATCGTCAAGTCGTTAACATATAAAAGACCTTGCACAGGATGGCGAATACAAGCCATAACACTAGTAACTGCAATAGCGAACAGTGTTACTCTCAGCACACTCTCTTGAGGTACGCCATTCTCCTGTAAATAACGTTCTGAGAAACGATCACTAACACGGACACGAAAATAGCGATCGCGAAGAAAATGTGATATAAAATGGGCCATGTGGCCCCTAATGCCCCAGTCATGAAGCTGGATTAATTTGCCATATGTCCAGGTGGTATCATAGGCCTTCTCTAAATCGAAGAACATGTTCATTCAGGAGGAATGCGTTCTGAACAATAGACTCTAACCTGACAAGATGGTTGACAGTTGATCGATAATGGCGAAACCCACACTGATCATTAGAAAGCAAGTGATTATGCTCCAAGTACCACATTAGGCGTCGGTTTATCATTCTCTCAAATAGCTTGCATACGCAGCTAGTGAGAGCAATGGGCCGGTAACTTGTGGGGTTTAGTTTATGTTTGTCAGGTTTCAGAATCGGAATTACAATAGCTTCTCGCCAACTAGCAGGGAAGCTATCAGTCCTCCAGATCTGATTATAGAGATTTAGCAAGAAGACCTCCCCGTGGGAGGGAAGGTGTCGCAGTATTTCATTGTGAATATCATCCAGTCCAGGGGATGTGTTTCTAACATCCCGCAAGGCAGTTTCAAGTTCCCACTCAGTGAAAGAGACATTATATGGTTCTAAATTATTAGAGTGAAACCGTAGAGGTATTATCTCTGCCTGTCGCTTAACATTTACGAAAATAGCACAGTGCTGAGAGCTGGATATTGCTGAGAAGGCTGCTCCAAGAAGATTTGCTATCTCTTCTGGGTCAGTCTGCAAGACATTGTTGTGCTTCAGAGCAGTCAGTGGCTCGGAGCGACAGTTGCCTTGCAAAGTTCTGACCCGTTCCCACACGTCTCGAATTGGCGTTTGTGAATTAATGGACGATACGTATTCACGAAAGGATGTACGCCGAGTTTGTTTCATGAGACGTCGAATATAAGCTTGTGACTGTCGAGCTGCATTCAAATTTGCCGCTGTAGGATATCGATTGAACACCCGTAGAGCGCGACTGCGCCGCCGCCGTGCTACCTCCAGCTCATCGTTCCACCAGGGAACAGAACGCCGATGTGGCGTTCGGCCAGACTGTGGGATGGAACATCTGGCAGCTCGCAAAATTTCACGGTTTAAGTACTCAACCGAATCATTCAGGGGCAAATCTCCTTGATCAACTAGTTGGACACGAGTTGCATATTTAGTCCAGTCAGCACGCTTCAGATGCCAATGCGGTAATTTGCGTGGTGCTTGATAGAGGTTTAAAAAGTCTAAAATTACTGGGAAATGGTCACTACCACACAGATCGTCATGTACACGCCATGCCAGCATGGGTGCAAGAACTGCACTGCAGAGAGACAGATCTGCATCTGAGTATGTGCCACTTGCCAAACTGAAATGTGTGTTAGCACCAGTATTTAATAAAACAATGTTTGAAGCGTCAATAAACGATTCAACGATTCTACTGCGGACATCTTTACGAACACCACCCCAAATAACGTTATATGAATTAAAATCGCCAACTAAAACTATAGGTTCGGGTAACTGCTGCAAAAGATTCTGAAGGTCAAGGAGCGTAAAGTCTTGTTCCCGTGTGATATATAAATTCAGGATTGTAACATGCTGCTTAAGGTGGACGCGAACAGCAACCGCCTGTAGGTTCGTAGCAATGTGGACAGGTGTTGAATACAGCGTATCAACAACACCAATTGCAACACCGCCACATGCGCGACCATCAGTTGGAAAATCTGTGCGATATAGTGTATAGTTCTTCAACAGCACATATTCAGTTGTTTTAAACTTTGTTTCCTGAATGCAAACTACAACAGGGGGAAGATCTGATAACAAGACTTGCAGTTCTTCATAGTGGGAATGAAATCCGTTAAGATTCCATTGGAGCATAGCCATTGGGATAAGGATGAATAAAAATATTACCTTTTAAGGCGAGGTTTATTAAAATTCCCTCCCTTTCCGACTATTGTAAATTCCGAGTCCATTAGATCGTCGTCAATCATATCTGATTTGAGGGATGAACTCGGCACATTAAGGGCAGGTGGAGAATTTTGATGAGCTAATTGATGAGCAAGAACAGTAGTGAGACGTTTGATGCTCGACGCTAGTGGTGACATACGACCAGATCATGAGATTTTACTGGTACGAAGAGTAGATACAGCCCGTGGAGTCCTAGAAGACTCCCTAGGGGCGATTTGTTTCTCAGTATTCCTCGGCGTAGCTTGAGGAGAAGTTGAGGCTTGGCGATGTTTAGGAGATTTGTCACCTTGAGGTCTCTCAGTTTGAGTGGATACATCTACTGTCTGGGTGCCAACCGAGACAGTTTTAACTGGTAGTCGTGCTGCTACAGTGGAGAACGCACAGGATGGAAGGGTGCGTTGAGACTCTCGTACTCGACGTTTTGCATCACCAGCAGATATTTTCCCGAGAACCATCAACTACCTAATTTGTTTCTCTTCATTAAATACTGGACAGTCACGCGACCAGACCGTATGCTCACCCTTGCAGTTAACACACTGAGGCTTCAGTGACGCGCAAGGATCCGCACCATGGCTGCTGGTACCGCATATTGCACAAACAGCAGAGGTCGCCTTACACGACGTACTGGTGTGTCCACAGTGCTGACATTTAAAGGAGCGGAGCGGACTCGGTTATACGGACGGACACGTCCTTGGAGAGCTGTGGGGTGGCAAACGTCAAAATTAGCGACCCCGTAGGTTGGAGTTCTCCACTCTTTCTTGTTTTAATACGGCGAACGCTAACTACTCCTTGGCTGGTAAATTCATCCTTAATCTCTTCTTCAGGGACATCTTGCAAGTCCCAACAAGATATTACGCCCTGACTAAAGTTCAGTTGACGGTGTGGTTCAACTTGAACTTCGAATGGTCCTAGGGCTTTCAGTTTCAAGAGATTAGTTGACTGTTTATTATTGGAGGTCTCCACGAGCAAGGTGCCGTTGCGAAGCTTATTAACATGCTTAAGCTCACCTGCAATGTAATTCAGTTGTTTTTATATAACGAAAGGGTATAACCCCTTCAAACCACCTGGATCATCTGTTTCATTCTTTACTTTAATTACAAGATATCGTGTGATAATCGGTACGATACATGTCTGTTCCTCTACTTCGATTTTCTCTTCTTTGTCACTGGTTGATTCATTAGCTGTATGCGCCTTCTTGCTTGTATCAGTGACTTTATTTTCGTTCTGTCTCTTCTGTCTCTTTCTTTCTTTCTTTCTCCGAAGGCGACTTATTAGGATGTGGTGGAGCCATGATGAATGTTAGCCGTAAATGCCCACACTTCTCCGTCTTCGTTCTGAGGAGCCAACGAGGCTGCGGGTACTACCCTCATCACCCTTGTCAGCAAGCTGGAAATTGAGGCGAAGTCCAATGACTTGGCGTCGAAATCACTTGCACTCTCGACTGATGGATACTTGGGACCCCCACTCCCCCCACTTCAGACCAAAGGTCCGAAGAGCTAACCAATGGCGCACTTCCCAGCCTCAACGAGCTAGACCATCCAAGAATCTGCTGTCAAGAAATAGGCGCTATACAATGGTTCCGCCCCCTTTCCTCGGGTCCCAAGGGGCCAGCGTCAATGAAAGTACATCCTAACACATCCTGTGTCATTGCGTGGAGGCGTAAGTCGCAGCACAAGAGGAGATGAAATAATGAATCATCTGTGGTGAAAATGAGGTGAAAGTAAATGAAATCTTCTCGACTGGTCCTCCTTTCAAGCAGCGTAGATGTTTAGTCGCGAAGGCTGATTGTAGCCAGCAAAAGCCGGCTGGACGATGAGGTCGCCAATTCCCTACGCCGTTTGTGGCTGATTGCAACCAACATAAGCCGGCTGGACGATCGGGTCGCCAATTCCCTACGCCGTATACGAGCAGCGATGGCCTGCTGCTCGGGCTATGTGATGGTTTCATCACGTTGAGGTCCATAGACCTGCGATGGGGTCGCCAATCCCCTACGCAAGTGGGAAGTAAACATTCTCAACAGAGAAGCACTCTGGCCCTGCTGCTGGAGACCAAACCAGTATTTGTCAGGTACTAGTATGGTGCAATGCTTACTGAATAAAAAACTGGGTTCGAATCTCAGCCCGGGAAATATTTTTCTTCTCTTTTCTTTCAAAATATATTTTTATATGTTCATATTTATTATTAATAATTGCTTTGGCATACGAATAGAGGCTACTGAAAGCTAGGAGGATATATATACATAAACCAGGTCTGTCCCGCTAGGTGTGCAAGGGGTACGGTGCGTCCGAAGAAAGCTGGGTGGTGTGAGCCTCAGGGGGGACAGCACCCGGTTAGCGGTGACATACGCAATGTAGCACTTTTGCTTATGCTCACAGCTAACTGAGACCTGCGCCCCCCTCCCGAGTTGCATTTTTAGTTACCATGGGTTAGAGGATGTTAGGTAAGTTCAGGTTCACACAAACAGATAGAAATGGATACGAAAGTGTAAAGATACATAACCGAACCTGGCCTTACCTAACGTACCCTGACCCATGGTCACTAATTTTATATAATCTACGACAAATAGAAGAAAGCAATTACAAATAAGAAATTTGAACTTAGAAAAATATATTTTTTTAAAACAAGAAGAGGAAAAAATCTTAACTTTTTTTTTACAAAAAACTAAACTTTTAAAAGTAATTTTGAAAATGCAAGAAAGGAATTATTAATAATAAATTAAAACTTTTAAAAATATATTTTTTAAGAAACAAACAAGAAAAAATCTCACTCGCCAGCCGGGGATCGAACCCGTTTTTTTATTTCGTGAGCCAGCGTTCTACCAATACGCCACGCGCCACGTTAGGGAGCTGGCAATTGATACTCTCGGTGCTGTATTTAAATCCCCAACAGTTTACATCACCAACTTCTGCCAAAAGCACTTTGAACGCATACTTTTTAATAAATTTATTATTATTATTACCGGTTGGAATTGGCGGACAAGCGCGCCGCCAGCAAGTGAGATTTACTTTCTGAAAGATAGTTCTGAAATCTAGGATATATTTAAATAAACCGCTGAGGGCAGTGAATTTAATGGTTTATTTAACAACATATTTGTTATGGTCTGTATAGCTAAGTGGTGAGAGTGTCGGACTTTCATTCTGAAGGTTCTGGGATCGATTCCCATTCTTGATTCAAAACATTTTCTTCAAGGAATTAAGCGCTGTAAATGATGTTCGGGATTGCTCCTGAAAGAGATTTATCCCGTAAAGGAGGAAAAACACAAGAAAAGAGAGAGAGAGGGGCAGGGATAGAGAGACGAATACTGTGTGTTTATAAGCGTTAAAATTTCATTTATTTAAATGTCTTGTGCCCTTTTTCATTCCCTTTTTCCTTGTTTTTTTCTATCTTTTTTGATCTTTCCCGTCTTCTTCCACGTTCTCTCTCTCTCTGTGTGTGTGTGTGTGTATGTGTGTGTGTTAACAAGCCAAGAATGGGATTTCTGTCTAACTTTCTCGTGTTTCTCTAGATGATGCTGAAGGGCAAAAGCTTTTTCCTCCGAATGGAGGAATATCGTGACATACCATGTTTTCGCGCATATGTGTACTGTCATATTGGTTGTCTAACTATTAGGCGTACAGTGCAATAGTTCTCCTGGAGGAAAAAGCTACTATTTCTTATAATTCCAACCTCCATTTACTTTTGTAAGTATCTATAGATACGAACATTTTATTGGGAGAATTTTTATGAATAGACGCTGGAGTCTTTGGAACGCAGGAGGGGTTACTTTCCAGCAACTTAGAAGTGTCAAACATTGGACAATTTAGCCGTTTGTTGCGCATCAAAGGTTCCGGCATATTTATTCATATGAATGTGCATAAGAAAATGTTAATATACAGAAGCATATTAACATTGAAATATTGAACTATCTATCTTGCATCCTTTTCGAAAAATTTTCTGGTGAACCACCACATTGCTAATGATCCCATACCGTGTCCAACAGAGACGTGTGTGAAAAGTCGTTATACACACATAGCACAAGAATATTATAAGCATTATCAGAGGATATTCTTATAGTGATGTGATACATATGCTGAAGAAATTCGAAGGTCGGCAATGACTATACCCAGGAATATACCTGGAGAATATCCAAGGAATACACATCAAGAATATCCTACCAAGGTAAGAAAGGAAACTTGCAGCACAAGCCCTCGTATTTACTTACCGACTCCGTAGTTAAATCAGAAAATAGAGTCAGCTCAAAAGCTGATACTGTCGAGTAAATTTTCCAGAGAATTGAATACGGGACGGACAGTCCAAAGTCTTCTTCTTACCGTTTGTGCCAGTTACTGAAGTGCAAATAAGTTAACAATGCCTGGATGCTCTGAGCATATAAAAGTACGCGAAATTGATTAATGGTGCAAAATTGAATAATTTGCTTAGCATGAAGACTCAGCGATGTTTCTAGGATATCATTAACGGAGGATTTTCACTCACTTACTTCACTGCGTAATCGAAATAAGACAACCAAATAATACAAACAAGATAACGATGATGGGCGAAACGAAGAATAAACTATTCTGAACACACATAGCACAAATAAATAAATAAATACTGTAGGAAACATTGAACATCGTTCCATGTGAGGAGTATATTGGAATTAATATGAACAAATCATCTTGTATTGTTTAATGATTACTAAACGCCACTTCCTTAAAGCGCCTTCCTTTTTATTCACACGGTGGATAAAAATCCAGACACAATCGTCAGTCATGATAAAAAATGGGGGAGAGGTAATAGGAAAAGCTTTAACTAAGTTAATTCAACAAATCTGGAAAACGGAAACTATGCCAAATAGCTGGAATATTGGAATCATCTGCCCAATATGGGAGAAACGAGATAAGCTAGAATGCTCAAACTACAAAGGCATTACCCTCCTGAATACAGCTTATAAGGGTTTCTCCAATATTCTGAACAATAGACTCAACAAGATACCGGAAGAAACAATAGAGGAATACCAGTATGGTTTCCGGAATAATAAAAGTACAATAGATCAGACCTTCGTAATCAGGGAGATATTGGAAAAGCATATTGAGCATGGGTCGGAACAGCATATTCTGTTCATAGACTTCAGATAAGCATTCGACAGCATAATCCGGAGGAAACTACACGAAGCATTAAAGGATATGGGGATTCCACCGAAATTAAGCAGACTAGTTAAAGGGACTTTGCATAATACCCAAGCGAGGGTGAAATAAAATAAGTTAACGGACACCATCAACTTTAATCAAGGAGTGAAACAAGGGGGATATCCTATCAACAACATTGTTTATACTTGCCCTACACTATGCCGTTAAAGACACCGATAAGAGAGAAACAATATTCACAAAATCCTGCCAAATATGCGCCTATGACGATAACATAGCCATTATTACTAGATCAAAAGAAATATTAGTACAGGTGTATAAAGACTTGCAAATTTAAGCAGGACTTGAACATAGTAGGACTTGTAGGACTTGATATAAATGTATCAAAAACAAAATATATGGAAATAGGGTCAACAGGAACTGAAAAGGTCACAAATCTGATCATCGGAGAAAATTTATTCGATGGAATAATAAAATTTAGATAACTAGGGAATATCATCGACACAAGCAATGGAATAAGTAAGTACCTGCATAAATATAGAATACAGCACGGAAATAGAGTATACTATGCCAATATGAAGTTATTCAAAAGTGAATTAATATACAAAACAGCGAAAGTATTGATCTACAAAACACTACTTAGACCTGTGGTAACATATGATGCAGAAACCTGGGTACTAACAACAAAAGAAGGAGAATCTAAGGACATTTGAACGTAAGGTGCTAAGAAGGATATTTGGGCCAGTAAAGGAAGAGGGAAGATGGAGAATAAAGTACAACGATGAGCTTCACTCCATAACCAAAGGGAAAAAAAGTTTCATAAAAGCACATAGAATACAGTGGCTAGGCCACGTGGAAAGAATGGCAGACATAGCAATGCCAAAGAAAGTTTGCAAAGGAAGACTGTTCATGGGAAGAAGAAAAGGACGGCCTAGAATAAGATGGATGGATGATGTAATAAAGGACCTGAGTACCAGTAAACTGAAGGGATGGAGAAAATGAGAAACAGAAAGTAATTGAGGCAAAATGTCGAGGAGGCCAAAGCCCACCCAGGGCTGTAGTGCCGAGGAGTAAGTAAGTAATCGTCAGCCATACTGTTTCAAAGTTCAAACTAGATACCGTGGTGGTCTTCTGGGGTCGTGTTAGCACACTGACATTAAAAATTGGATGGATAAATCTAAGTGACTGAATGGATATTTCAGGGATTTAGAACACAAAGGATTCAGGACATTGTTTAGGCGGTGATGACATACTGAGAGATGGTTGAGATGGTGGGGATGGTGAGGATGACATACTGCAGTTGAAGGCATGGTTGAGAGGAAAGGAGGAGACAGAGGCTAAGGCAAAGAGAAATATATAAGAATGGAATGAATGGAGATGACTTGAGGTACCTTAAAGGACCTGTCACTTCTGACACAACACCACTGATGATGATGACAAGATGTAGTAGATTCGAGGAACAAACTTCGCAGCTGAAAATTTATCTTTTTATCATATTTCAAATTCCGATTCATTTTACAGGGATTCAATGAGGAACCCCAGAATTGACCTCTTTCAATGGTAAAGGAAATTAATATTTCTCAATAAACAAAGATAAGAAAACATACATTTAAGTAAAATTACTTTCTGGGAGTTAGTTTCTACAAATACGGTAAGTATTGAGTGTTAAAATGTGATGTTATTGGGTCGACAATGTTGGCAACCTCATATAAAATTTTATTTTTTCAAATGGAGTACTCCAATTTACTCCTCTAGTATTAGCAGTAGTTTACATCCAAGTAAATAAGAAATAGAAGTAAGGTGTTCGAAGGAAAACTATAAACCTAAGAGGTTGCCTGTGTTGCAACACATTTTCGTGGCAGGGAAGGCCATACGCCAAAATGCCATACGTTTCCTTAAGAAAGTGAAGTTTTACTTTCTAAACTACAAATAGTTTATTCCACCTCGATATTACTTTTAGAATGCGAAATATTGACATTTAAATATTTCCCAAGATGGCGACGTGTGCTTTGTGACTTTACAGTTTTTCACTCTGATTAGAATTTCTTCTTTCGGATGTAATTATGAGTAAGACATCGTTTATTCCATCTTGCCCAGTAGCACACAAACGTTGAAAATACGTGTATTAAACGTTAGTACGGAAACGTTATGTTAAGGTTGTAAATATACAGAAATGACCTCCTGTTCAACGGTTTATTCGACGTTGAAGAATGGTTGAGAAGAAGCGATGAAGAAACGGGTTTAGTTGGCCAAAACAGAGCGTGAATTCTGTCTGTTGGTATACACACATTTAGTTTCATTTTGTAAGTTGCTTTTATCACGATATACGGTGTTAATTTTCTAACAGTGAATAATCCGAGCTTCTGCTGTGGGGTTCGAACACAGGAACATTCTGCAGTTCTCGTTGGTAGTTCGACGCGTTGACCACTTATCCTAGAATACACCTGAAGAGGCCACTACTGTTTTACTTTATCGTTGAAATTAAATGTTCGTTAAGATATAGTTTAAAATTCAACCTGCTTTCAACATGCAAATGAAAACATAAGAAATATACAAGTTATTTGTAGTTATTTTCATTGTATTTGCTTTTTATTATAATGTTTAAGCAATTAAATTAGAAATACAAGTGTGAAACGAAATCTAGGACATAGTATGAACATTAAGTATGGACATTAAGTATATTACATTAACGTCCTATCAAAGAAATTCTAACTTCGTTCAAATATGGTTGAAAATTCAATCTATTTTTAACGTGCACATGAGAACACCAAAATTAGCTTGTGCAATTTAATAAGTTTTTAATTATATTTTTGACTTAACATTAAACAAAATCTATTATACCATAGCTGAAAATAACATATTGAATATGTTATTGAATATGTTGTATTAACGTGTTATCAACGCAATGATGTCTTTGTTGTAATATGATTTAAAATAAACGTATTGTTTTCAACCGATAACGATAACGATAACCTCGCATTCCTACCCGTTCCACGCGCAATAGCAACATATTCATAGACCCATCACTAAGATTAGAAATAGTCCATCAAACGCTCTATGTTCGTCAGAATAGTTTCTGAACATAATCGGCTACCACCAGAGATAGACGGCACAGAACTAGCATTTCGAAAGCAATTAGGAAGGGATATGTAAATACTTTTATGTTATGTTTTTATTACTGTTTCGTTTGTAAATAATGTTAATTTCATGATTGTTAGATATAAGTGTGTTATCAATGTTAATGTTTCAGTGTAAAATGTCAGAACTACTGTATTTGAAACCTTGTGTAAATAAAATAAATAAATAATAAATAAATAAATGATTAAAATGTGGCGTAAGTCGTAGAATCAACTTACAGTTAGTTTATGTTTTCGGATTCAGCCAACATAATTCTAACACTATATTGATTTCTTTTAACTGAAAATTTAGAGCTATTAATACAATACTAAATTTTTGACTAAAGAACCCGTGTTCAAATCTCCTTTAGACTTTTTTTTTTCTCCCAACAATCCTGAGAATTGTATGATGGATGACTTTTATTGGCCAAATTAGTTAAAATGTTCAGGTAGTTATGGTTGCCTAGCCTTTCTAAGGGGTGTTTCGGAAAATCTTAGTTACGTTCATTAATTTTTATACATCTGTGATCTGTTACAAAATTTCGAGCAAAATGTAAAATTTCATTTTTAACGTAACAGTTATTCAGTCAATTTAAATATAATTTAGAAGTAGCAAATCTTAAATGTTTCGCAATTTGTGGTATACATGTATCCGTTTTCATAATAGAAATATTTTCATGTGTCTCACTTATTGGTATTCTATATATCCTAATTAAAGCTTGAAAATCGTAATTTTTTCTCTCAATTTCAGAATATTATTTCTAATCTAACCCCCAAATTAACTATGTAACAAACTATATTAATATTCTTGTTCTTGTACTGAGAACGGAAAACCTGCATACCCATTTCAAATAAGTCTATGAACAGTAACTTTTTAAAGTCTATAGTCTTTAGAGACTCTCGAGATGAGACCGAGACTAACGTTTCGATACTCGAGATCGAGACGAGACTGAGGTTTACAATCGAAACCAAGACCAAGACCGGAATCTTCAGATCGAGACGAGACCAAGGCTAAGACTGTACTAAAAAAATCAAGAAGAGAACGACACTGATGGCAGTCTCGTCTCGATACCATCCCTATCATTATCATTACATAAAATAAAAGGCGTTTGGCTCAGAATGGCATATCAAAAATAACAGCTATCTCAATAACAATATATGTGACGTCACTTTGTTACGGCGACCATTTTGAAAATCTTTAGATTTTAATATCTCGCGTTCTAATTGTTGTATCAAGATAGAATTGATTATATCTTACTCTACTCAGGATTGCTCCGAAAGCAGAAAGTCCAATCACAATAGCAAAAATGTGTGACGTCACAAAACACAATCCGCTATCTTGCGAAATAATTAAATCTGAATGTCTTTCATTGTAGTAGTCTTACCAAGATGGAATAAAGAAAGTTTCTTTCAGAATGGCACCGGGGACCTTATAGAACTATGTTAATAAGGTTAACATGTAACGTCACATAGTTTCTAGCCGCCATTTTGAAAAATATTTACATATGAATATTTCGAAATCTAATGTTCGTATCAAGATGGAAATTACATCCGAAAGAAGAAATTCTAATCATAGTGAGAGTGAAGAAAACGTAACGGCACAAAGTGCAAACCGCCATCTTGGGAAATATTTAAATGCCAATATTTCGCATTCTCATAGTAGTACCGAGGTGGAATAAATGAACTGAGAAAAAACATTACAATACTTACATTACCAGTAATCTAAATGTATCTTTTTGCAGTATTACGTAGGTTGAGTACGTAAATACGTACGGAACACACGTAATACGTAAGAAACCCACGTTCAATGAAATTGGCTAGTAGTGGTGCCTGCATTTCAAGTAATGTCAAGTGGAAAAAGTCTTTATTCTGTATGTTCCCTACGTCTTCCTGTTGTTCCTTCATGCCACAATTTTTGGCCGGACGGAACATCCTGTCGACTGGTAAAATGAATAAAGTGACATCATATAGGAACACGGGCAAGCAGGATTGAACCTCCTGTCAAGAATGAAAGGAGAAGAATACAGTATATACATTACAGATGGCAATTTCGTACGTAATAGCAGGAGCTGCCTGCAGTAACACTATAATGCTGGAAACATATGATTTGCAGGACAGTGTTGGTTCTGTCGCGGAATGTGAAATATGTTGCAAGTTGTTGCGGTGTATTACAAGTAGTTCGCGAGATAGCAGCATGGTTTTATTCATGGCCAATAGCTAAAACTATAATTATTATATATGGAAGATCAATTTTAAGGTAAACATGAAAGGCAACAATATTATTAGTATGTGATAATTTAAAGATTTCTGAATGTATTTATGTTACTGATCATATGTAAAAGAGAACTGCGCGCAATCATATTATTGTATCATGTTATATAAGTTGACAAGTTAGGTTATCGATACAGATACCAACATTAATCGGATTTAACGTCTGATTTACGAAAGATTAAAACACTTAAATTTCGAATATCTGTAATTTGCTTCTGGGGGCATATTGCTTTAGAATGAAGTTATTAATTTTAATATTAACCACATGGAGAAGCAGGAGGAAGTACCATTAAGTGACCTTACGATACAGGTGCATCATCTACTCTTTCCGTCTGGTACAGCTATACATTCCGTCTGGCAACTCACGTACAAGATGTACGGACCATCCTACCAGGCAGGAGGGAAACTACAACCATGACAGCTGGACGGCCAGTACGTAAGGAGCAGCCCTCACTACGAGCCTGGGTTTATCTACAGGAAGGCAGGACGGCGGCTACGTACTGGCATGTTAGTGAAAATAAATTCATGACGTCATGAAGTCGCGCATGCAGTTCGCCTGCCAGGCAGGAGCCAACAGCATTTTACACAACACATGACCGATAATGTTTGCTACGTCTGTACGACTATACCCGGTATCGCAAGACTGCAGGACGGAACGTACAGATTTAAGGAGGTTCCGTCCTTAAATCCTGGGAAATTTTTTCTCCGTGTGATTTGTAGTTCAGAAAGTCACACTTCACTTGCTTAAGGAAACGTGTGGCAGCATGGCATCTTTGGGGCAAAGCCCCCTACCACGAAAATGTATTGCAACACGGGCAATCTCTTAGGTTTATAGTTTTCCTTCGACCACCTTACTCTTATTCACTTGGATGTAAACTATTCTCATTAAAATGTATTTGTGTCTGCGACGACATTCTAACTTTCGGCAAAATATTCCGTTTCGCACTGTAAACGTCAACTCAATTTTGTAGACATCGTCAAAGATGAATTCGTCCTAGTTAATATTAGGGGAGTACAAAATATCAAATAAATTGGAGTACTCCATTTGAAAAGATAAAACTTTATATGAAGTTGCTAACATTGTCGACCCAATAACATTACATCTTAACATTCAATGCTTACCGTATTTGTAGAAACTAACTCCCAGAAAGTAATTTAACTTAAATGTAAGTTTTCTTATCTTTGTTTATTGAGAAATATTAATTTCCTTTACCATTGAAAGAGGTCGATTCTGGGGTTCCTCATTGAATCCCTGTAAAATGAATCGGAATTTGAAACATGATAAAAAGATAAATTTTCAGCTGCGAAGTTTGTCCCTCGAATCTACTACATCTTGTCATCATCATCAGTGGTGTTGTGTCAGAAGTGACAGATCCTTTAAAGTACCTTAAATCATCTTCATTAATTCCATTCTTATATATTTCTCTTTGTCTTAGGCTCCGTCTCCTCTCTCTTCCTCTCAACCATGCCTTCAACTGAATTTCTCAGCATGTCATCACTGTCTAAACATTGTCCTGAATCCTTTGTGTTCTAAATCCCTGAAATATCCATTCAGTCACTTAGATTTATCCATCCAATTTTTAATGTCAGTGTGCTAACACGTCACCAGAAGACCACCATGGTGTCTAATTTGAAGCAGCGTGGCAGACGATTGTGTGTGGTAAATATTTTTTCTGCAGTATCATCCACTGTGTGAACAAAAATTCAGGCACTTTAACAGAGTGGAATTTAGTAATCATTAAATTAAAAAGTTGAGGATGATTTGTCCATATTAATACCAATATACTCCTCATTTGGAACGACGATCAGTGTTTTTATACTATTTATTTAGTTGCGCTATGTGTATTTAAAAAAAAGTTTATTCTTCGTTTCGCCCATTGTCGTTATCTTGTTTGTCATATTTCTATTTTGCACCGTTAATAAATTTCACATGCTTGTATATGCTCAGAGCATCCAGGCGTTGCCAACGTATTTGCGCTTCAGCAACTGGCACAGTGGTGTAACCGGTAAGACGAGGACTTTGGACTGTCCGTCCCTTGTTCAATTCCCTGGAAAATTTATCTCGACAGTGTCTGCATTTGAGCTGATTCTATTTTCTGATTTAACTACGAAAAGTAAACATGAGGACTTGTGCTGAGATTTGCTAACAACTCTACATTGCTGCTTTAACTAGGTTTGGAGACTGAAGTTCGTTACTTGTTAATTTAAACAGATATCCAGTTGGCATTTACGATCCTGTATCAATAGAAAATTGGTGGTGAATACCACTTAATGGTAGTTCGAGTTTAAACCTAGAATCATCCTCGATTCAGAAGATAGTGAATACAAGCGGTAGAGCATTGTATTTAGTCCAGTGGTAAACAGATCCACAAAAGATTTGGCAGAAAATGGAAAATCATAATCATCTCCCGTTACAAATCGAATACTGGAAATAAGTTGATGATGCATGAGTAACTGGTAAAGCTTCCTCCAAGAAGAAAGAAACATAGATTGTAGTCGTATTATTTAATATAAAAGGGAGGAAACCTTTGTTTGCATTGCAGCACTCGAAGCTAAATGAAAATATAAACGGCATTGGAATTAATATGAAAATAGACATATCAGTCACTGAAAAAAAAAGAATAAGGAATTTGGCAATCTGTTTGTTTTTCTTTTCATCAAGGAGTCTAATGGTCGTTACGTCAGCAAACTGTTGACATAATATGAAATGATCTTTCTCATGTTCCAGCTGGCAACCCTGGAGCCCGGGCAGATATTTCAAGCCATAGCGGAGCCTCCTTACATTCGACGACTCATGCAGAACGTTTGGTGAAGCGCGCTCCTGTTCCTTCACACAAGAGTCCATGGCAAAGCAAATGCAATGATGCCTCACAAGTCACAATCAGATACGAGCCGCCGCCAGTGACGCCTACTACGAGTCAAAAGCTCACAAAAAGATTGAAGGGGAAAATAATTAAAAGCACATTCAGACGAACAAGATGAACAGTGATTTATCATTGTGTGTTGGTTTGGTTGTCTTCTAAACATTTCAGTACCGTTTATATGAGTTCATGTGCAAGGTTAGGAAACTTACATCATTTCCATACAACAATGTTACTTTTTCATTGTACCCAAGTACTGAACTACTACTAATGATGATGTTGATTGCTGTTCTGCCCGGAGGCGGGGGGAAGGGTTTTAATTGAAGGTTCTTGGTCAAGGTGAATCAATGTGGTTTGTCACTGCTTCCATCGGATGGAAATTACATCCTAAGGACGAAATCTACAGTTTAAAAAGAATTCAAAATCAATACGTTCAATGTATTTCCACCAGGAATTAAACTCCTGCGTTTCTGTATTTCCTAAGTAATGAAAGATCGAATATCAAATAATTTCTCAATATTCCTTGGATAGTTCCTAATCAGCATAACGAAACTCTCCCATATAGACATTAATAGAGCACAAATTAGATGAATCGACAGGTCAATTGGCTATATTTATTAACAGCTCATTATGAAATTCAAAAGAAGCTTTCGTTTTCCGAATTGGCATTGACTGAGAGAGCCTTTTTGGACAAACCAAGAAGAGATGAACACACACCTGATCATCAACGACTACACAACCTACAAACTTGAAATTTCTAAATTTATTTTGCTGCTTACTTCTGCAACATTCTTATCTTTTGTTACAAATTCACAAACTTATCTATGGTAACATTAAGTTTAAAAGGCATACGTTCTACTTCAAATCCAATTATGAGATAATTATCTGTACAGGAGACCAGTAACGACAGAGATACAAATTTGCAAAATTCAAACTAAAAGTTAATAAAGACAGGTTTTAACCCCCTCCCACCTAAAAAAAAGACTGCTCATTTTGAATGTACAGCACACAACAGGTATTGAGATTAAAGTGGTTCCGTTCAGTTGTAGCGCTAAAACCTATAGTTGTAAGCTTGACCGTAAAAAATTAAAGTAAGTTCTACAGAAAATTTATGAAAAATGTTTTATTAAACCGGAATTCGAACAAAATAGAGCTTGAAAACAGCAAATTGGAAAATTATAGTTAAATTTAAATTCAGAAACCGTAGAGAAGTCTTACTAGTGCAAACATTATGCAATATTGTGTTAATAAAACCGAAAAGTCGATAAAATAGAAAATGAAAAAATCCATCAAATGTAAAATTATTGAAACTGATAAAAGAATGAATTCAGATTCATATTATAGTACAATATGGCTATTCCTCTAATTTCTTCTGTATGACATATTATTTAACTAAACTCTAACGGTGCTGTAGCCCAGGGTCTCCAAATAGCTTAGTCCACCAGTGCTAACGCCGAAATTAATTACACTAATGATAAGTTCGTACAATCTTTAAACAAGAAATATACGATTTTTGCCTAGAGCTCGACCAATAAAACATAAAACTTTAAAGTCGATAAATGACGTGTAAAACGTTGAGTCTGATTAGATTGTTGGTGAAAATATCAAAACCTTAGGATTAGTTGTACCGAGCCAGATATAATAGCCACAGTATTATTACTAAATTTTGGCGTTCACAGCTTTGATTTAATCAAAATTAGTGTATTTTTGGCTCGCTATTTCTTAAGATTTTCCTGACCATAGATTGAATTTGTTAAACATGGTCATAAACTTTGGGTAGTGAATTGCAAAACTATATATGAAAATAAAATACGGTAGTACTTACAAACCAATGGAAGTGTTAGACTTGGGAAGATGTTGTGATTAAGATGTCGTACCATGTTTGTTTTTTCTTTTCTGAAAACACGCTACCACTATACAGGGTAAGTCAAAATGATGTACAAGATTTCATAAATTTATTTTGTGAAATATAATGAACATATCTGAATGTAATACATGTGGTAAGAAGGGTAACTCTCAAAGTTTTTTTCAGTCACATCACAAGTGCTCTATGTGAGCACCTCGCGTAACACGACACACATCAAGCCGATAGTCTATCTCCTGCCAAACCTTGTGTAGTGTGTCACGGTCAATCTCTGCAATGGCTGCTGTGATGCGGGCGCGAAGGTCACCCAATGTTGTTGGAAGTGGTGGTACGTAAACACGATCCTTTATGAAACCCCACAAAAAGGAATCACACGGGGTCAGATCGGGGGAACGAGGTGGCCAACGAATGAGAACTCGATCCTCCTGAGATACACGGCCTATCCAGCGCTGTGGCAATGCCTCATTGAGATGATCCCGAACGCTGCCATGGTAATGCGGAGGGGCACCATCCAATTGAAGAATGAAATCTGCACTATCCTCTTCGAGCTGTGGAAGGAGCCATTGTTGCAGCATATCAAGAAAAACATGTCCTGTCACAGTAGGTTCAAGGAAGAAAAAGGGCCCATAAATCTTTTCAGGGGAAATGGCACAAAACACATTCACCTTGGGTGAATCGCGTTGGTGTTCCACAACTGCGTGGGGATTATCAGTTCCCCAGATCCTTACGTTGTGTCTATTCACATTCCCAGAAAGGTGAAACACCGCTTCATCACTGTAACGTAACCTTTCGGCGAACCCATCCTCTTCCATTAACGTGAGAAAATCAGCACAGAAAGACGCTCGAGCAGCATAATCAGTGTCTCTTAAGGCTTGTAGCAGTTGCAAGCGATAGAATTTCATTTGTAAACGTTTCCGCAGAATTCGCAGTACAGTTTTCTGTGGCATTTCAAGTTCCCTCGCTGCCCGGTAGGTAGACTTCTGTGGACTCCGCACAAAACTGGCGTGAACACGTTCCACTGTCTCTTCCTCAGCTGAAGGACGGCTAGTCGATTTTAGCTTACAGATGCAGCCCGTATCTCTGAATTTTTCATACCACGTACGAATGTTTTTTCCAGTAGGTGGGTCTCTGCCATACTTGGTACGGAAATGCCGTTGAACACTCATCACAGAGTTGTTTACATGGTAATCCAGCACACAGAACGATTTCTGCTCTCCAGTCAGCGCCATTTTCGTTAACTGCTTCCAGCGCCGCGTAGCGGTAGACAATGCAACCACGCGGGACATAAACTAAACTCAACTAAACTTTGAACTTTTGCCTTTCCTTGCGCGTAGCTCACATTAAGATATGTTCATTATATTTCACAAAATAAATATATGAAATCGGGTCCATCATTTTGACTTACCCTGTACTTATACGATGAAGTGGGTACACAATGTTGTTTCAAAACCACGTATAACTTCCATTAACTCCTTGTACTCACAAATGAAATAGTTACCCAAGAACACTTCCTCTACAAGTATTCGTTATTGTTTAATGTGTTCTTTACCAGCAAGGTTGTTGATTTTGTTTGGTAGTGGAACTGTCCTTTATAAGAACTTTCATTCCAAAGTCGGTGCTCGGTTTATTACGACTTACGAGTGAGATGTTCAGTTATTTATTTCACTTGATACTCCTAGTATCTTTCAAGTTACAATTACGAGATAATCTTCTTTCTGATCACATTCTTACATTGTAATATCGTCAATTAATATGACTATGAATTTACTGAAATATAATGCAACATCAGTATACTGAGCTTATAATATTTTTGCTTTACACTCTTGAACTGTCATGCAGATATTAACTATTATATTTCAGATGTGTGCACGTTAAATTTCTAATGTAAATGTCTACTAAAAGTATAAATCCTATTTCAGCATTAAGTTGACTGACAAACGAATTTATCGAATTGGAGAACTTCGAACCTGCTTTCTGAACTTGTTAAAAAAAAAAAATTATATCCTATATTTCAGACATTGAAAACAAAATTGGTTTATATCTGTAACTATTTCTGTAGTTTCACAATCACCAAATGGAGCTGGCCTTATTTTAACTTTTGAATAATTTATTTTGGAAACAAACAAGATTTTATCTAACTCGGAAGTGCAGTTCGTATAGTATTCCTCTTCTCGTCAAGGTTAGTGATTGCTACCCTGATGCAACAGAGAATCCATACTTTCCCTGGTTTTCGACTGATAAAATATATATTGAGAAATTCTGATTTTGAGTATTAACTTTTATTTTTACCCGATGTAGTAAATAGATTCAAGACAGGGTAATTTAGGAAGAAGACGAGCTACCTTTCGTAAAAACTGTTCTCATGGCCTTTTACCCAACTAATACGTATCTTTTCTCTGTATTTGAGAGATAGCTTTTCATATATCACATTAATTGTGTACAGAGCAGATATACTTTGTGTATGTTTTGAAATCCAAAGGGTGAAACAACTGATTGAGATTCAGTGAGAAGAATTTTATTCACTTAATTGATGTTTAGTACTGATTAGGTACATGTTTTAAGGCCAGTCATACACCCCGGATATCTCTACAGAGAAGATTGAAAATTTTCAATATAAACGAACTTTTACCGTCAAGGTAAGTAATGAAATACCTTCAATTATATACAGGAGCCGTCCGGAAAGTAGTCGGACTGAAGTTTCGTAAACCCATTTATTGACAATTTTGACACATCGACTTAATAGTTTCAAAATATGCCCCTTCTTCATCCCGTTGTGGCGGGAAA
>JAGDQP010000348.1:0-35480 GCA_022664845.1 Lepisma saccharinum
GTAGATTTTCAAAGAATCTTTATAATGAGCTATAATACATGGAAGGTCTTCTAAATACGACAGAGATACAGATGTTTAAAATAATTCATGGACGCGATATTGATGACGAAAATCAAGGCTATACGCAACAGAAGAAAAGTGCCACGAAAGTAACGAAAAGTGCCATCTGCGTGGGTTTATGATTAAATATAGTCATTCCCAACATATGCTCAAATAAACTTTCACGGAATACATACGCGCCTCTAATAATAAATAAAATTACTTTTCAGGTGTGCTGTTTCAATGTTCTTACTTAAGCTCTTTCAGGATCGATGGGTTTTGCGTCTTTGTTTAGGGTTCACTTTGAATGACTTCAGCTCGGGTTAAAATTGACATTCTCCGACCTAGGAACAAAATAGTATGTATGTTGTGGGGCTGATTTCTTGGTATTATTTTTGTTAGAAATAGAGTTTCTTTAAATATATCCCTGCGTCGTAAGGGCGGATTGTTTTAAGAACAATATTTGTTTTGAAGATCTACATAGGATCTCTATACCCTGGTCCAGTTTCGAGAAAATTCCTCCACCACATATTTTTAAGAAATTTTGCGAACATTTTAAAATTTTTACTGTAATTTGGTAAGGACATTTCTTCGTCACTACATATTTTAATTTTAGTGGGATAGTAAGTTATTATTCTTTCTAATCACTATATACCATATAATAAAATGGCGTGAAGTTGTAGAGAGCGAGTGTGAAGAAAGTAAGGAAAAGCCGACCGAAAAGTTTTTCTTACAAGCATACTAATTATTTTTAACATTTTGGCCCTTGCATAATCCTTCACACTTCTTCGCAAATATTATAATTATATTTATAAGAAATCCTGACTCATGCCCTATATTCACTGAGAGTTTCGTCTTCCTTTATCTCATAGTAACTTATTAAAAATAATAATCATGAAATTCCCAAGGTGTACATCCTCAGCATCTCGCCAATAGTATATGATTTACTTTGATCTCACGACCAATATATAACGCTCTGTTTTATGCGTTACGCACCGTACAATAAAACAGTGTGATGTAAGGTTGGGCAAGTGACAGAATGGTAGAGCAAAACTGTTTAAAGCGATTTCTTCATAATTTTTTTCATTATTCGGGTACATTATGTCCAGAATGTTGTGTTCATTGTCATAAAAATTATTACCCATGCGTGCATTTCTTTTGTCAGAATTCCGAAGTTTTGCAATAATCGCCTCCACAAAATATGAGAGTACCCTACGTAGTCTGTAATTGTACTAAAGCAATCAACGAATTGTCGTTTCATTCTTTATGGACCATATAATAAAATGGTTATGAAGTTGTAGTGGGAAAATATATAGGTACTCAGAAGTATAACGCAAATATTCTCTTAATTGAAAAATTTCTAGTTAACATAATTTTATCCTCACTACTATCTCGAAGCAACTTATCTGATAGCGGGTATAGAAACATACAAAAGCCTGCAAATGTAACATTAATAAGTATGTAAAAAGTTTTACTTCCAAGTAGCTGTCAGCACGTGGAGTATCCGTGCGGGTTCCTATTCAGATAGGAAAGGAACTTCAAGCTGGTATGTTACAGTGTATTCCTTTTGTGATTTATTACATTGAAGAATATTTAGAGTGCAGGTGAGCTAAATTAAGGAACAAAAATGCTAGATTTTCTGGAATCTATGGTAGAAATGAGGCACAAGGTGAGCAACAAAGCGCAAGGAAAATATCATTGTTTCTATTACGACATTGCCCCAAACCAACAAACAGGATGGTGTAATCTGACCCAACTAATCATGTTGTTTCTACATAAGATAATTAGACAGTGTAAGTGATGAAACGGCAAGTGTAACTCACAAACCCTTTTCCATTTCCGTACACTAATTATAGTGATCCAGAACCCACATAAACGGTTTATGTTTAATCTATCTGTTTATGTCGTGGCTTAAGAATCTTCCTTGCCGTGATTGTGATGGTAGTAAAGTTAGTAAAGTGAAACATAACATCCACGCTGGATGATAGGCTGGCGTTCATGCGTCATGGTTTGTTTGTCGGATTTTAAATCTTGGACTAGCGTTGTAATATCGATATTGGTATTACCTTACGAGTTTCACGATTATTCATCACTACCCCACACTTTTACATTATGCCAATTGTGTTTCTCTTGTTTGCACAGTACATTGGACAGTACACACTAAACTTTCATAAAAGCAGCTTCCCGTTAGCTGAGACACCGGCTTCATTTCCACAAGGTTACAATATCATTGCATGCTTTTTGTACAATTCTCCAAAGGGCACTTTAAATAACGTTGTCCGCGTGCGCCTACACCTAATGTTCATGCGCAACAGAACGAATTATCCCCAAGGATCATTATCAGAGCGTTGTGGGAGTATGAAAATATATTTAAAGTGTTTATTGTGTATTCGTAATTAAATTTTACTTTTTGTTTAATCTTCAAGCCAAAAAGTGCAATAACAACAGCTATTATACTGAATAGATTTTTGAATTCTGGTAATTTGTTAATTATAAAAACACATGGTGAGAATATATCTTAGGGGAACAGTTGGTGGAATGACATGCTGTGGGAAAGTATTATTGAAATGCCATGGAATATTTTACAATGTTAGTTCAGACATGAAAGGGCAATTCATATAATAACATAGTGACACTCTCTCTGTCGGACGATGTAGGTTAGCTTTAGCTGATCAATTTTCTTAGCATCTGAAGTCTCGACGGTCACCGTTTTAATTTGATATAAGATTCAAATATTAATCACTTGGATGTCTATTAAAGCATATTCTCTTTACAGGTGTAGCATCATTTGGAGTTGGTTGTGCTGATAAAAATTATCCATCAGTATATGTCAATGTGTCATATTATTTGGATTGGATCCTGAACAACACTCAAGACGCTAAATACTGTAGATACTAATATGCACGCGACAAGAAATGAAACCAGATAATGTCACAGCATTTTCATGCAATTGACATCCATGTAAGGACAAATTAACAACCGAGGTTTCCAGTTTCCGTATACAGCCAAGGAACTTCATTGTGTAGTTTACAAAGAAAGACTAAAAATATTTCATATATTTTTTTACGTTTCTTTCTGCAGTAGCACCTGTTTTCAAATAGTGTGATTAAAATATCAAAACCAGTATCAGTAAGATGCACTATCGTTTATATAATTTTACACTCATGGATAGAAATAATTCCTCAGTATTATTTGTAGTTGCTTACGATAGAATTAGTAGAAACTAACCAATAAAATAAAGGATGAGTAACTATAGGCAAACGCATTTTTCTCTATATCTTTCGGAAAATAATAGATGCTAGTAATTCACTGCTTCTTGGATCAACAACATTTGCTTCATTTTCAAAAGTAGTGTATTGTATTACTCCATATGTTTCTTCATTAACAGACTCCAGAGATAAGGATTTTATGAGTAGCTTTTTTAATCTTCAGCACGAGTTTGATTTACGTTGTTTTAGGACGATTCCACGACGTATACTGTAGTAAATGGGACGAGTGTTGTAGCCATGATGTGCAATTAATGTACTTTGGTACTACCGGAACAATTGGTATTCATTTTTGTAAATTTTCGAACTCTTGTATAGCCCTTATCCGTACAATGATACACCTAGTAGAGAAACCTAGGACACTTTGGAAACAAACGTATTATGGGGACATCCTCGTAGAAAGTCAAACAAAATATAAAAATGTTTGTTGTTCTCGCTTCAGCTGACACATAGAGGTTCAGTTTTTAATGGTAAAGCATCAATCCAGCAATCGTGTGAATTATTGTTATATTCGACGCGGGATCACTAGATACCATATCAGGAAGCTGTTGCTCAAAGTTTCTTATTATCCACAGCTAATTTGGTAAGTAATTAATGCCCCCCCTCTCTCTCTCTTCATATATTTATAGTAACTCAGCGTAGGTTGTCGCAGAATAATACATACGCATCAGTATCCTGCAGTTAATATGGACAGTTATTTTCCTATATTTCCATTTTACGTATAGGACGTAGACTTTTCTTGCATAATTTCAGGGTTGATTTGGATATCATCTTATTGATTGTTCTCTTGTTAGGCAAGTGTTCATCAAGGAATACCATAACATCAGGATGTAATAAGAAAGGTTCCCCGTCTAATTGCATCAAAATACAAACATAAAGTCCAAACGGAGCACGAAGGTTGGGTATGAGAGCTTCGTATAGTACATCTCACCAGGAACAGTACTATTGAAAGATAGAATCCTCACGAGACTGCTAGATACATTTACCACTTGATGCAGTGCAAAATGCAATGATATGTATTTTTAATAATCCCGTCTCACGAACCGATTTTCTCGTAGATTTTCTTGACAACCGGAGGTATGTTCCAAGCACTGTTTCTTCTTTTGTAGGTTTATCTACGTACGTTGTCTTCCAGAACTGCTTATGGAAGTTTTGCATCAAGCAGTCCGCTTTTAATTTATCCCCGTTGCGGATGATGTTAAGCTGCATGCGTGAATTCTTTTCAAACATATTCTTTTCTAATGTCATTGAACCTAGACAGCATTTCCGAACTTCAGGTATGATTTAAGGACTAACTCCCTGCCGTCAAATACTTGCCTTTTCAAGTTATTGTTGCACTTCAGTTGAACAAGTAGGAAAACAGAGTACTGCTATTAGTGCATACGTAGTCTCATAAATATGAATACAGTTTTCCCACATACAGTAATTTGCCCTTGCGTTCCGGTTGTTAGTAGATAACACATGTTCTTAATATGTTTCTTGCATATTGTTCGTCGCACATTATCGTGAGGTCATCTTTGACGAAGGAAACCGCGTCTCCGCGTTTTCTCTTGAACTTCTTCAGATAAGAATGGATGAAGAAACATTGTTAAAATCCGTCAGTAGGGAAAGGGCGAAGAAAATTGACTTCAGTATTGTATTGTTATCAATAACTAGTGTGTGGACTTGCACATCGGCTCTGGTTATTTAGTTACGTAGTGTTATCTCATACCTGTACGTTATGTAAGATTTTTTTTAGAACTACCTTCAGAGTTGCAGGGCTTCGGAGAGCCCACTTGAAAACACTCCCGGTCCGGCACAGAACTTTTGAGTAAACAGTACTTTTGCGTATGCCCACCGCTAACCGAGGACTGCGCCCCCCGCACCTAATGCCGCCCAGGTCCCTTCGAACGCACCCTCCCCCCTTGCACAAATCTCTCTACCTCGGTGTGCATCCTGCCCTGGTGGGTTTACATACATCCTAATTTTTAGTGGACTCTTTTAAAATTATAAATCGCAACTTTTATTAAATTTCCTTTTTATATATTTACATGAAAAAAAATATTTAAAAAAAATATGTAAAACAATTGACGTCAGCGTTCGAGCCTGGAACCTTTGGATCAGCTTCCCGACGCCTTAACCACAAGACCAAACTGTAGTTTCCGGATTAAGTCCTTCTCGCTATTACTTATAATTCAAGCTACGTGACAGTGGGCTATATCGTACCGGAAGTGTTTCCACATGAGTTGAACAGCCTTGTAGATAGTTCTGAAAAAAATGCGTGCTATATAACTGAATGGATGTGCAGTGTTGCCTTTCATTATTCTTCTGCATTGTGTTTCTTTTATGTAGACTGCTGAATTTCAATCGTTATGAAAATTATAGTTTGTATTGCAACTGTCCTTAGGAAGAAGAGTTATTAATATACAACAACTCGCATTTATTCTACGGGAAAAGTGACTGAAAGTTTTACAAATAGGTTACGTCGCATTTATGCATCAAACATATAATATTCATTATTCAACAAGTAGTACGAAATTTACTAGACTTCACACTAGTAATGGCACCTGAAAAGATCCGGGATTATAGCGCTCAAAAATTGTTCTACGTTCCCTGATTTAGTGCAAATATTAGGAAAGATATTTTGTACCAATCAAAAAGTATCTTCTAATATGACCTGTAAGTGTTTCATTCTTCTACAACAAAATTCGGTTTTCGTGCTAAAAAGTATGGCTAAAAGTTAGATTGTTAAACACGAGAAATAGTCTTTTGTGACGGTCAATGCAAACGCAGTTGTAGCAGACCTAATCTGTATTGAAAAACTACGTCTACTGTATTTCATTAGCTATTTTCTTTTAACCTGGCAACTTGGTGATTTTCTTTATTGTGCATCACATAAGAATAATTTTAAATATATGATCTTTAACCAGCTTTTGCTCAATCTGGAATAGGATAGGGTGTTCGAATCCAGTCGAACAGTGCCTAGTTTCAAAATGTCATTCCACCATTTATCTGGTGTTGATTAAGAAAACCGTAGAGAGATTCCAGTTAGAATGGGAGGCTACTGAAATCGTTTCCAGGACCTTCCGATTGCTAAGGTATCATTATATATAAAAATTGAGCTAGGGCCACTTGGTCCGCACATGAAAAGCTTTATATTTCTGTAAGCTTGTGTGTGTGTGTAAGAGAGAGAGAGAGAGAAAGAGGTGGGGTGGAGTCTCTCTCCCCCCTCTCTCTCCTTCCTAGTTTCTTTATGTTTCCCGACATTCGATATCAAAAGATACAAAACAGCATCTGTACAAAAAATAAACCATGTATTTCTTGGCCATGATATAATTTAAATAGTAATGGCCATGTTACTTAGAATGAAGCCCAGCCATTTTGCATGTTGTAAATTACATTTTAAAGTTCTTTAGGGATCTTGGGCTCAGGCTGGAATCCGGTAAGGAGAGGATGCTGGAAGGTAGATGTAACTCCGTAAGATAATCCGAGTACTCCCGGATTATCTTATATTTAATTACTCCGGCTAAGGAGTGGGATTTAGAATTGTAAACGGAAAGTCAAAATTAGATTAATTTGAAAATTGCAACCCAAACAAAATAAAATTCCTGTATATTTGTATGTAGTGGAGTCACTCGATCATACGAAGTTCTCAGTCTACGTAACAAATTATGATATATATGCAATATGAAGAATTAAAAAAAAAAGAGGAATACAAGTAAGCTTTTATTAGTTAGCCAGCTATTTGAAGATGAGCTAACTGTTTATGCCAGAGCCCAAGAATAAGTAATTTACATAGCATTACAACGCCTTATATAATTCTCTCTCGGAGGCGTGCTCCGGTTTCTGCTTAAATAAAATACTTCCTAACATACAAATTATCAAATATCAGAAGTACCTTTAATGACAGTATTTCTTTAAAACATTCAATTTATTTATTAAGTGTTGTGGAAACAAAATATCTTCATTCATAGTCGTTTTAGTTGTATAGAGTTGTGGCGGTAATATCTGTTAGTATACATGCGCCAAGTAAAATGTCCAACATATATGCACATATATAACTCTGAAGTTGTATTGTTAAAAATAAATATTTGGTTTTGGAAGTTTGAACATTGGGTAAACAAAACCTTTATACATAGGGTAATACTCTGATTGCAAAATGAATATTAGGTAGATTTCGAAAAAGAATATACCTATTGAGGTCGGTATGAAAGTGTGTATATATATATATATAAGGTGTATGCATAAGTTTTTGCTGGTTTTTGTGGTACAGAAAACATGTAATTTCAAAATATTTTTGTTTTATTCAAAATATTGGCCATCGGCTTCTACACATTTCGCCCACCTTTCAGGTAATTGATGCATACCATGCCAGAAAAACTGTTTGTCTTGTGTGGCAAACCATTTGTCGAGCCATTTTCCAACGTCTTCGAAATTGCTAAAGTGCTGCTCTGCGAGCGCGTGCCCCATTGATGCGAAGAGGTGACAGTCAGATGGCGCCAGGTCTGGGCAGTACTGCGGGTGCGGAAGGATGTCCCATCCAAGCGATTTCAAGGTGTCTTTCACTGGTTTTGCTGTGTGAGACGGCGCATTGTCGTGTAACACAATCACTTTGCCATGTCTTCGGGCCCATTCCGGTCGTCTTTCGACCAATACGTGATTTAAATTAATCATTTGTTGGCGATAGCGTTGTGCATTAACGGTTTTGCCGGGCTTCAAGAGTTCATAATACACAATACCGCTCTGGTCCCACCAGACACAAAGCATTGCCTTCTTGCCGAAGCGATTTGGCCTTGGTGTTGAAGGACCGGCTTCGCCAGGTGAAAGACACGATATTTTTCGCTTCGGGTTTTCAAAATAAATCCATTTTTCGTCACCTGTCACAATTCAATACAAAAAGGATTTTGTTTCGTGGCGTTGAAACAGCATTTCACAAGTAACTTTGCGATTTTGCATTTGACGTTCATTCAAATCGTGTGGGACCCATTTACCCAGTTTATTGATCTTCCCCATTGCTCGTAAACGTCTGCTGATTGTTTCTTGTCACACATTTAATTCTTTTGCCAATTGCTGTTGAGTTTGAGTTGGGTCATCCTCCAATAACACCTGCAAATTGCTCGTTTTCGCACTTTTGTGGTCTACTTTTGTGCACTGTCTTTCACATTGAAATCACCACTTTTAAATTGTGGAAACCATGTCTCACATGTTCTAATTTATGGAGCGTGTTCACCATATGTTTCTACAAGCACACGATGACTTTCAACAGCCTTTTTCTTTTGATTCAATAAGAAAAGCAATGCGTGTCGCAAATGTTCTTCTTTAGGCACAAGCTTCGACATGATCATTTAACGATAAAACAAAGACGCTAGTGTTTGGCGGACTCAACTTGTGTGTGTGTGTAGTATAATGTCAGACGAACAAAATGACGTATGTACCAAATCAATACGCTGTGTACTTTTCGCTGGCGCCATCTCTTAGGTAAACCGGAAACTACTTATGCATACACCTGGTATATACAGGAGTTGGACCAAAAATCTAAAACTTTTTTAAAGGTGTGAAAATCATACCTAGTATGGTATGGGGCCTCCTTTTGCGTCAAAAATAGCTTGGATCCGACGTGGAATGGACGTATACAGCTCCTGAATCGTGGTGTGTGGAATGTTGTACCATTCTTCCTCCAAAACATGCTCCAGTTCCTTAAGGGATGATGGTGGAGGGTAATGAGACCGAACACGCCTTTCTAACACACATGGCTCAATGATGTTCAGATCTGGTGATTGTGGGACCCAGGGAGGGGAGGTGTGATAGCTCCTGGTCATGCTCCTCAAACCATGATTGCACCGTTTTTGCAGCGTGACATCGTGCCAAATCATCTTGGTAGATGCCATCACCATCCGGGAACAATGTCTGGGCCATGGGTAGAACCTGGTCCCCCAAAATGGCCTCATACGCCTTAGCATTCATCACTCCATGCAGGGCTATGATGGGACCTGCAGAAAACCACGATATCACTGCCCATACTGTAACAGAACCACCCCCATGCTTTACAGTTGGGCGCAGACCGTCTGGATCATAGGCCTGCGACGTTGTTCTCCATACGTAAACACGACCGGTTGTTGGAAACAAGGTGTAGGTCGATTCATCGGAATACATTACATGTTTCCACTGATCAAGCATCCACTCCTTGTGCTCCTTGCACCACTGGATACGCCGCTTCGCATTTACTGCTGTGACCAGAGGTTTGGCGATCGCGGCCCTGCCATGAATTTTCATTTTATGAAGTTCCCGTCGCACTGTTTTTGATGAAACCGGGTTCTGTAGGCCGGAATTGAGTTCAGACGTAATGTTCATTGCAGTGGTCTGCTTTTTAGCTGCTACAATCCGTTTTAATGACCTCCTGTAGACAGGATTGTGCTTTCGACCACTGTTGTGCTTTGCAGACGTTGTTTGCCCATGCATTGTGTGCACTAGTGACATTGGACACAGTGCCTGTCGATACCCCCACAATGGTCGCCACTGTTGTCACTGAAGCTCCAACCAGACGGGCACCAACGATCATGCCTCTTTGGAAGTCTGTCAGGTCGCCCATTTTAACGCACCACTTGCACACCACGACACTCGCAGGTGAAATGGATACTGCTGACGGAAGAGTGGCGGGCAACCGCAACACGTGGTGTACAGTGGCGGGAAACACTTACGGGTCCTGTATGACGTGTTTTTAGATTTTTTGTCCAACCTCTGTATATATATATATATTAACACGCTAGCGGCCATAATATAGAAGATATTTGAACCAATATTTTATAGGTTGTTTCTAGTTTAATAACTCGGTTAAGTTCGTTAATGAGCAAAATCGGTCTCCATCTTGGATCCAAAATGGCCGCCGAAATCTTTGTTGTATAGAATACACAGCCTAAACCGCTGGGGACATTGAAATCAAATTGAAAGTATATGTCTTGTGGGGTATCGTTGAATAGATCTTGATGAATAATCTACAAATCAATAAATAGTTTTTCGATATCTCTCATATAAGGCGAGATTTGAATTTTTGAAAATAAAAAAAACTTCTAGATCTACCTCAGTCTGTAGGCCTACCGAAAGATTTTTTATTTTTAAACAATTTTGTCAAGAGTGTGTGCATTACAATTTAGGTCATAACGAAAGTATCAATATAAAAACAACATAACTTAAAGATCTAAAATAAGAGTTTAAATGATTAGTTTCCGTGTAACTAATTGATAAAAGACGTATATAATGCAAGGCGCACCTCACGGGATGAGAGTGATGTCATATAGACGGGTAGGAAATGCATTTTCCTGGTTCAGATCTTGAGATAAAACACTGGAAACGCCTCAGTAAGAATGCTCGGTCGCTGAGATCGATGCTACGATCTCCCGAATGGTAAGCCAGGGCCACTCGGGGAGAAGCACATCAATAGCCCAATTAAATGCCAATTTCCGCGCAATCAAGGGGATTAATCGAACTTATTATGCAAATAATATAATTATTACAACGTAAAATACAATAAAATTAGGTACAAAAACGAAAGTCGTGCAAACACGTATAAATGCGTATTTGTGATGTTATGACTATTTTTTATTAGATCAAGACTTTATTAAATAAACTTCATACCAATGCTTCAATGTCATATTCTGTTACTGTAAACACATACAACACTGAAACACGAGAGAGAAAGAAAAAGAGAGAAAAAAAAGAAGGATTTGAACTTATCACCCATTCTAAAAATCCAACATGAAATACGGATAGGCAAAAATAGAATCACAACGTCTAAGTGACTCGGATTTTATTCAACAATATAACTTACATTGAGACACTCATGTACTTTCCAAATAGAGGTAGATAGCAACGTTATATTAGAGTGGTTTGCAATGGGAGCGAGCACATTATTCAATATTAACAAAAACAGTAACAAGAATAAAACTAGTGTTGAGATAAGTTAGTGGTAACGTAGAAAGCGTCTCACGGCTAAATTAAATTAAGTGTCCTTATTAATCATTACAATGTTCGTCGGAAGTTCATTGTAGAGCTTGGGCAACCTTTATAAGAGCGAGCGCTGGATAATAGAAAGCCTTGGCTGATTGCTTCGAGTGGTTCTAGTACGAATGCGAAAATGAGGTTCAGGAAAGAGATCTTAATTTTTCATGGGAAAAGTTATAGAAGAATTTGAGATTAGATATGTTTTTTCGGATTTCCGTTGAGTGGAGGTTTCGGGTATTTAAAAGATCCTGTTTATTTATGATGCAAGTGGCTGGTATTCTATAGCGTACTATATTCTAATTTAGGAGAAATCAGTGTAGGAGTTGACTAGAGAGGTTAGGTTGTTCATTTCCTTAAGCCGCTACCGAATACCCAACAAACGCATAGATTGTTTGATGACAGAATCAGAAAATGATGTGATCAGAAAATGCGAGCTTACTATTAATGATAACTCAAAGATCTTTCTGACTGTCAACTTTCTTAATAGGTGTTTCGTTTACAGTGTAGATAGAATAAATGTTATTTCTCTTTAATAAAATTGTGAGTGGGTTGCATTTCTGGGGGTTAATTTTCAAGCAGCAGTCATTACACCCTGTATTAAAGCCGTAAATACCACGTTACAGCCATGTAGCGTCATGTGGTTGAACTATTTCTCTGGATAATTTACAATGATCTGCTAATAATACTGCTGTCGAAAGGCAAAAAGCCGTATCTTTAAATTTGACCGAAATTGAATTCATATTTTCTACGTGTTATTTTGTACAATTTTGCAGATACGGCTTTTTGACTAAGCACGGCAGACCTTTGTCCAAAGGCATATGTACAATATTTGACCGAAAATAACTTCATAGGTTCTACTTTTTATTAAACAACTCTAATTCAGTGGAATACGCAGTTACGGTCTTTTACTTTAGCAACGGACACAGCACTCGGTAATGTGGTACTCCAGACACCACAGGTTGCGGAACAGATGACACTGAATAAAGCACCCCTTCCTGCAACGGTCCTGTAGATAATTGGCTACTATTAAAAGAAATGGCCCAGGAATTCAATATGAACTACGAATGGAATCTATTCAATAGTTTGTACAGTAGGTGAGTGTGTGAGATTGAACGAAAGGCCTTGGATATATATTAAATCTAATTGTGTGTTATTTGAAATGTGTTTAATAGGATGTGAAAGAAAAGTACTTACAAGGAAGGGTCATTGTAGTTGTTGCAAATCCATTGCAGATATAACACATCTGATAGACCATGATGACGTATGGAGATAACAAAATGTTACGGTGCTATGGACCATCCGTGAAGCAGTGTTGCCAACTCACAATAAAATGTATTTTCTTGAAATTGCACTATATTGATAACAGACTAGGTACTAGACCATGGGAAGACATTTATGGACCGAACTGTGGGCAAATTCGAGAGGTTTTATACGATAATAATGGTGCCGAACACTACGAGAAGTGACCGAATTGTCGGCATGGTACCTAGACGTTAGGCGATGAACACCTTCTTAACGGACTCGGTTATAGACGAGCAAACACAAAATAAACATTTGATAATGACGTTTATTGAAGGCCTTAGTTAAGTTAAATTCGAGAATACAAGATTATATAAACTAAACATGGATCTTTATAGAAGAGATGTCAGTACACCTCGTCGACGTCGAAGTTCTGAATCATGATGCGAATAGGAATTTAGTTACAATTTTAAACATATTAAATATAAAATAGCAAGAATATAGATGAGTTTAAATTGAGCTCCAAATACCAAATTATACCGAATCAAGTACATATACCATCTTATTAATTTAGAGAGAGCAACATACCTTTTGAATTTAAGATGTTTCTGATGTGTTGATATGTCGAATGAAATGCACTTCGTATTCAAAGTTCAAACTGTCACTTTCACTGTATGGGTGGTTTAATCGTGTTTAATACAAAGATATAAAGTTCTGTAATTCTTCTGAGTCCAAAACGGAGAGTAATTTTGAAGATAACTGTTCGATGGAAGTTAACGTAGAATTTAGGCTGAAGCTGTCGAAATACTTAATAACGAAGGTAGAACACAAGCGTCTATGAGCGTCTGTCCGCGAGTGCGTGAAGGAAGAAATTTTTGGTAATATTTATATTAGTTTATTTTCTAGTTGAAGGAAGCACTGAGAATTTCACGTGGGAAAAGTACACTGTTCAAGGTGAAGCTGTTTACAATTTGTAAATCACTTCTTGGAAAGGTTCTTCTGTTACTACTCACATCACTAAACAAGTTTCCAGGTTGTTGCGTTGTTCTTGAGAAAGGGAAGGTACGGTACACATGTGACAATTATTAGTTCTTGTGAAGCAATGTTAAATCGTGGTTTGTTATAAAGAGTTCTTTTCGTAGGGAATTATACACGAGAATGGAAATGCTGTCACTGTCACGTTGCTCTGTTTTGACATGCTAATTGTTACCTTGGAGCTTGAGATAATTTTAGCGTTTGATCATGATTCATTATATTATAGACGTCGAAAAACAAATCTTAGAAACAACACAATATAAACCAAATGTCTTACAACCTGAATACAATGTTAAACAAAATTTTAAGAAAATAATGAAATGAATAAATTGAAATATATGGTCACACAACAAAATATTAATTAATATAAAATTTTAAAGTACTAGTGAGAAAGAAAAACTTAGCAAAGCCTGGAAGCGCAGTGTTGCAAACTATGGACACTATATCAAGTTCAATGTGGAGAACCGACATTGTCACGGTTGAAACTTGTACATTTTCTACAGTTTGCAACACTGCTATATGTGTTTTACATATGTTGTGTATCACTACTAGAGGGTACGAAATATGCAATAACCCAACGTAGTGCTATTTGAAATATTTCAACTTTTAATAGGTTGGCAACATTGTCAATCGGTGACATCGTATTTGGACTTCTGATATTCATCTTCTTCGCAAATAAATTCCTCCGAAACGAAATGGATAATGGAAATGGAAATTCCTCCATGGATAATGCTGTCATCTTCGAAGCAGTGTTGCAAACTTATAACAATAAATTGTCTGTAAATCGAATTATATATCAGTTAATATTCATTGCAAACGTACTCGTAGGAAAGAACAAAATAGGCATTGAAGGACTTCATACTTTCGGAGATCCAAGCGCGAATCTAACGGAGATACACAGACCGAATCTAACAAGCAGTGTTGCCAAGGACAAAACAGCACAATACGCACTTGTTCTGGTAGACATAAAGATCGAGGAGTAAAGAGTGGTCAACACACAAGCATTTCTCGAAGTGAGTCCACCGTATGAAAACAAATTGGCTACAGTCGTCCTTGAAACAAACTTCGCAAGTCCACTTTCGAAGCAATATTCCGAAGGTGTTCGAAACTGTACTGGATGTTGACTGCCACATTTGAGAAAACAAATCGGAGCAAATTTTGAACCCGATTCGCTGAAAAGTGGAAATATACAGACGACTAAATGTGGAGAAAATTGTCTCGATACCACACTTGAACGTTGGATGATACTATTAATTTATGGGTGATGAAGTTTACCATGGTTTTGAATTTGAATGGACAAAACAAATAAGTTGGTTGTATCAGACCTGTGCATTTAGCCGGGATCAACATCTTATAGCACTCAACACCTTCATGTGCCGTTTCGTTGTGAAGAGAAGCACAGGAGTCCACCAAAAGGAGAACGCGTTCTCTACCCTGTAAATCGGGCCATATTACCTGCTCCAGGAATAATTACAAATAACGTTTTGTCATGTTCGCTTACTTGCTTACATATGTATTCACATTCGGTAATTCATGTGTCATGGTAGCTGGGAAATGTTCAATGAGCTCCTAGAACGAGAACATACATGTATAGAAGTAAAGTACCATCCATCAAAATAACAAGCGTTATCATATATGAATACATTGTTGCTACAGCTGAACCCATGGCAATAAAGATCTTGTTGTTTCCCTTAAAGGAAAGGGTTTTTCCAGCAAGTAACTATGTATCGAATCTGGATTGATCTGCATTCATTATTTGATCTAGAGACAATTTGTTCTCTTAATGAAATCCTTAACTTCATTAACAATTTTTGTGGCTTTCTGTTGTACTTCAGAATCATCAACAGTAAACCACTTGCTCACTTTATGTGTTACCTTACGAGATTCTATATTGATTTTCCTCTTGAAACCTTTGACCCATTTTTGGCACGCTTTAAACAATAAGGTGTTGTTTAATATTTAGTACCCATATTCGTATCATTCTGTCGGGGATAATGACAGGTTGTTGTCTCATTACGATGCAATGGTCAGACACGTATTTATTAATTCTTTCTTGCAATGATTTACTGTGTCTGCAAGGACTTTTGAGCCTCTTCACAAATTTTTGCAACACCGTTTTATTATTTAATATTTCTTTTGTGTGCAATAACAGTAGTGTATTTTACACGAAATGACATGTCAATGGATAAGCCTGGGGGACATACCTGAGGAGGATCATGTCTCCTTGGTTGTTTTGTCCAGATTTTGTATGCATCAATCAAGTACTCTTCAGACAATTTTTACGTCTCCTTTTTTGATGGTGATTGAACATACGAAGAACTACTGTATTCGTGGCAATCCATTAATGGTTGACTTCGATCTCGAGGTAATACTGTTGCTGATTGTAACGTTGGATCATCGCCGGAATTACTATTGCTTTCCTCGTCATCACTGCCCTTCTCGTCTACCATAAGTGTGATAAACTCTTGAACTACAACATCTTCTTCAAAGAGCTGCTTTTTAATCTGTTCGAACACTTTATATGTTCTTACCGTGTTAGCGTTTCGTCCGAAATATCGAAGAAATCCATTAACAACTAAAGGACCACAGCTTGTCTCATTTTGCATGAAAAAGTAACCACTCCCACAGGCGTTTAATTATAAACTGGACACGTAACATTTTCCCTCGTGTCTTCTCTTTTATCAGTAAAAATAATCCTCATACACTACTGTTCTCTACGCTCTCCCTATGTAAACACAAATATCCAAACCGTTATAATTGTGTTAAATTGCACCACATGTCTTCTGTTCTAAAGCACAATCCTCTTTCTGTTCTTCAAATATCATCAAACATAAAAAGGGAAAACGCCAAACATGCACGTAACCATTTGCACTCGCGATTACTATACAACTAACATACCCGGTTCCTTCTCCCGTCTTTCCACGATACTTTACTATTGCTACATACACGCTCGTCTTATCTGCTAGAGCCAACAGCAGCTCATAGTATGACAAATTTTGTCGCATGTCTCTTCTTTTCCAAAAGCAATCACCTTGGTTTTGTTCAAACATAAGCGGAAACCATCACATGTGGCATATTTGTATGCATGTAGTTTTTCAAATTGGGACAGTACTTCTTGTTAGACAATTTGTGTTCTTCAATGCTGCTGTTGTTATACTAATAATGCTATATTTGCATTCCGTCTATTACGCATATCATGCATCATTTTCAACGATTGACAATGTTGCCAACCTCTTAAAACGTTGAAATATTTCAAATGGCACTTCGTCGGTTTATTCCATATTTCGTGCCCTCTAGTAATGATGCACAACATATGTAAAGCACAAATAGCAGTGTTGCAAACTGTAGAAATAAACAAGGTTGTTATATTTCAGTAATTTACAAACGTTTTTGGAAGCTTTTCAGTACAATTTCCGTCAATATCGCATTTGATTTAGTCAAATAAAATCATTTTTTGTTTGTTTTAGTTTCTGTATAACTCACTACCAAGTAAAATCAACTGTTCTGTTCATGTTTGTTATCTTTCTGTACTTTACCAACGCTTTCCGAAACTTTTAAGTACAAGTTCCGTCAATATCACATTTTATTTAGTCAAATAAAATCATTTATGTCAAACAAAAGTTGAATTAAACAATACTACTACCAATACAATAATCCTAGATTTTTCTAATATTCACGAGTACTTGAAGGTTCTCATATTTATGTCAATTAGATAATTTTGGATCACAATTAACTATTTCATTTCCTATTCTGTATTTAAAATTATTCATTTGTTGTTTTTTTAAATCTTCAGTATCAGAGACTTCTCTGTCTAAGTGTTGTGTGTCCTTTTTTTTCTCCTTTCTTTGTCATGATATATATATATAAATCACAGCCATATTCAATCCACTAGTGGATGAGGCCTCTCCCCGAAGGGAGGAGTTGGTCTACTCTCCCACGCTGACCAGACGTGTTGGGAGAGGAGAGCCGAAGCTCTCACTGTGATCGCTACCTCTTTATTCAGGTAGCTCCAAACTTGGCCTCACGAAGCTGGGTGGACGCCGCACAGGCAACACCATCTGGAGTACTGCAACGGTCCCTCGTCCAAGCACTGACCAGACCCAGAGCTGCTTGACTTCGGTGATCTTACGGGAACCGGTAGACCAGCTCGGCTAGGGCTTTGCCATATATATACGCTTTTCACCAAGGACTATGTTTGAACCCCGTAGCAAACCTGGGGTGTGATTTCTTTGTCCAGACACCAGGTTAGTAGATATAACTATTACAAAATTTGCAGCCTTTAATTCAATTCATTTACTCCCAAAAAAATTAGTTTAATTTTTTTGTATAAAATTCGTTATTCATTTTTCAACCTAAATTTTGGGTTAAAAGAATTCATTTTCAGAACAGGTGATTCCATATCTTCAAAGATAATCGAGAACATTTTAAAACATAAGTGGTCTTCCGTAATCTTTCACCCATGTTGTATCGCAACTATCCAAATAGTACGTCATAGTATTGTCGTATAATATTGCCTGAAAGGTAAACAAGCTAAAGTTTCAAGACCGTGTCCTTTTCTTGTCAGATGTTTCTCGATTTTCTTCATTACCTGCCCTTACGTAGTGTATGCTTTTAAGATTGACATGTTAACATACTTGTGTGTGCATTTAAGTTTATCCGATTGAAGTTTAAAAAAAAAACTCTTTCTGTAAATTATGATATTGGACAAGTATTATGGAGAACGATATTGAGAAAAAGAGAAGACAGCTGACTAGCTTCGATCAGGCAATCCCAAAATTATTCCACTTCCTCATATTATCTCATTACTCCAAAAACGAGGTTGAAGTTCGGTTGTTCTGTGAGTATACATTTCCCCAGTATCGAATCATGACCTCCACTTCACAATTTGCAGATTTTTTTCCCTTTTATTAGTACATTTTTTGAGTGATACTGTGGTGTATCTCACTTAGCTTGAGTTTTCATTTCTTATTATTCTAAGTATTGTGTTTACTATTATTTATTAAAGTTCTTGTCTAGTTCTGGAATTCGTGTTTTAGGCCGAAAAGGTTTCCTTTAGAAATACTGATCTAAGATTGGTTACAAAGAACTCCTGACGCGAAATATTTCTTCCACTGGCTTATCTACAAAAGGAACAACAATATGTGTTATGTGCACTTCATTACTAACTGGAGCGTGTTTCTATGCATAAATATTCCCCAATTGCTGCAACAGAACATTCAGGAAGGAACAGGTGGGGAAATAGATATTTCATTACTGTCTAGAACTAATTAAGCAAAGCTTTTCGTGTAAGATATTTGGCTAACGTCGCCTTTTTTGCATTTCAAGTATTGAATTCTTTCATTGTAGTATAGTGTTGTCTTGAACGTTTCGAGAAGCTACTTCGAGGACGCGTGTTTCATTCTAAAGTATACGTATACCTAAAGTATACCTATTCTCAAATTATTTAAAAAAATACTAACCATTACTTAGGGTAGGATTTTGTTATTCCGGAGTGTCAGTTAGTAATCGAATAGAAAACTTCACTGTTAGTTTATCACTGTAAGGAAACATCAAGACTAGTCGAAACTTCGTTTTCACTTCTCAAGAATCACGAAGTAGCCTTCTACATAGATGTACTTTAATTCTGGATCAATAAGCTTTGGAATTAAAGTCTACATAAATGCCTTCATTCCAGAAACTGTTTTCGTAACAGAAAAGTAGTAGTAAAATATACTTCGTTCAGCAGTGACGGACAACAAAAGCATGTGAAGATTGTGAGTTCGATTGCACTGTTGACCGACTGAAACCTTTCCTCGCAAAAGGCTAGATGTTTGTCTACCAATGTGTTTAAAAACAAGGTTTTGTAGCAAGATTGTCGTGAAGTTATTGTAGCAAGTTTGTTGTTCAAAGTTTGTAGCAAAGTTCTCATCCGTCAACTAGCAGGTTTGCTACAAGATTGTAACAAACTTGCTGCAAGTTTACTGTGCTATCTGAATATTTATTATTATAGTAGCTTTCCTTCCTCCTCCAGACCTTTAGTTTTGTGAACTGGGTCATAATTTGTTAAAAGGTAGGGCTACCATACATCCGGATTCGTCCCAGATAGTCCGAGATTTCATGTTGTGTCAGGGCCAGCATCCAGGGCAAGGAAAATTTGGGGTTTTACGTTGTTTTAATAAACGATTCAAATGAAGTTATCGATTTTCGGGTTGGACTCGAGGAGGGAAAATTTTGACTTCCAGCACCAGTTCACAACGAATCTTAGTAAAGCAATTAGTAAATTATTCCTACATACTTCATCTTTGGGAAATATCATGGTGTTCTTGTAAGGAGTTAAACACGTAATATTTATTATTGTCTGAAAGATCCTGAAACTCACACATGAATAAAGAAAGTTAAATATTTAAAAAAACAGCAGTGTTCTAAGTATAGTACAGTTCTTATTCCTAATCAGTTTGATTAAATCAAAAGTACTATGAGCTTATTACAGAAAAATAATTATAATAATCACGTATACTTATAAATTATACTATATTTGTTATTTTCCACTTGATGGGGTAAGCAATAAAATATAATACTTCTATTTTTCTCTGCTGTTCATAAAACTGCGTATTCTAAGATTTTATGAATGTAATTTCCCTATTAAAAAAAATACTAGAATATGCTTGTAGAATAAAGTTGAAAACAGTCAGTCAGAAATTGTTTAGAATTATATATATATTCAGTACCGATACTAAATTATCGACTCTTATTTATATGGTTGACGTTTCCGAGGTTATCTTCTCAAACATATGGTAGCCCTAATAAAGGTGTAGATTTTTTTGCCCGGCTTTGAGAAAAAACTAACAAGAAACCTTAGAATACGCCATAAATTAAGTAACATCCAAGACCATTGAGAACATTTTCTCTTGTGCCGACACGTCATGGGGCACCACCGCGGTTCAAAAATAAAAGATCATATTTCCAGTAGGGGCGCTGAAAGTTTGAAATAGTTCAAGTGTTAATTCAAAGGGTAATGTTCAGAAGTGTATATAGTACAAAAATAATATCAAAGAAGATTTTATCAAAGAAGACAAGTCAAACATTTTTAGTGGAAGTGAATTTAAAGTAAACATTAAACATTTGAGTATGATATGCCTAATTTCACAGATAAATATCTAACAAAGGCATTAAGCAATATTAATGGGTAGAAGTCGAAGAAGCTAATTCTGCTTAAGAGAACCGCATTTGTAGAGTCACTAGATTAAAAAATGGTAAGATAAATTGAGGTTATGTTAGCTAATTTAATATCTAAAATCAGTATCTACGAGCTAGCTGCTTCCATTCAGGTGCTATTTCGAATTCCTAAAATGAACAAATTCAATCAAATAAAATGAATCTAAGAGTGTGAAATTTACTAGGTTAAAATATAATAATAAATGAATGTAATTCAATTAAAAAAATAGTTTTTATTGACCTTCTTTCATTGAGAAATTAACACGAATTGATAAGCAGATGAAAAAGGACTTCTTAGCTTTAAATTTTCCAGATTAAAATGGCTATATAAATCGACGACAGGAAACTTGATTCTCAAATCAGTTTTTACCCTAACTCGTTTATTGAGCAGCAGCGTAAGTAACTTCCTGAAATTTAGCGTTACGAAAATGAAAACGTGTTTGTCTAGAAAACGTTATATGATATGTTGACTTCCTTGAAAAATGTCTATTTGAATTTCATGAATTTCAGGTAAAACTTGCTCGGCATCACTTGCTTCCAGGATCGATTACGAACATACAATTTGTGGGGATGTAAATCACTGCAACTGATCTAGGTGTAGAGAAAATATTCACCATTTTAACTCACTTTATATATACAGGGTGATAGTTTAACGAGTGTAAAACATTTGAGTGTGTTTTCGTGACCGCAAATCATGGAAAATGTTCATTTGAAGAAACCTCGAGACATGCAAAGTTTCTTAGTTACTTGCGCTCGAAGTTAAGACGGTGTCGTCAGAAATGACACCATATTTCCACACATGATTAAGCACGCAGTGTAGGAATACCGAATCACAATCGAAGTAGTGCCCGCCACATCAGTTTGAGCACCGTTTATGATTGAGGAAGAGTCGCACAGATAAGTTGGGCAACGTAAGAACTTTATTGTCAAAGAATTAATATCGTTTAATAGGACAAGCACAGGACTCCCTTCCAATATACATTAATCAATCAAAATTGTAGCTTAAATAGGTAAATTGGATACAGACTGTTATTTCCTGAGCCGATCAACGTTTCAACGTTTTACTTTGAGGTGGAAATGGTCTTTGTTTATCGTGCAACATCAGTGTAATAATATGATCTACTTCGTTGCTGAATTCAAATGTTCTTGAAAGTACAGCCAATTGGTAAATGAGTTTTACGATATTACATTTTTTAACTTCTCCATTTCATGTTACTTCAGGTTCGTGAAAGAACGAAGATATATCTCTTTTTGAAAAATCTAGTGACACAAGACTAAGAGCTCTAATAAACGTTCATAATATGGTAGGAAAGGAATTCATAAATAATAATAGCTTCTGCTAGGTAAAACAAAATAGGAAATTAGTGCTCATTGTAACACATTCACTATGGTACGTGGATTTAACATGATGTTTCACTCTATGCAGATAATGTTAAGATCGGTTTGAGAACATTTAATTGCCTATTCAATAATAGGTTCTTCATATTTTCTATGAATGTCTTGTTCATACGTTGTAGTGCCATCAATTTCCTTGTAATTTTGTTGCCCATGGCAAAGAATGACACTGCTATAAAGATCTTTTACATTCTATTTAAACTGATTGTTACAATCACTTACAGAATAACACTTATTTCGGTATTACATAGTCTAATTTTTATTCATTTAATAACCTTTGTACACATTATTACACTTTCGGAATAAAGACATCGTTTAAAATAGTGTCAGCACTTTTCTACGTGTGATTTAATTACCATGACTTCAATTGTATAATAAACAAAGAGTTTAGTTCTACTGTTAACAAGCACATTTTAGAAGCATGTGTGAATTGTCCTACTAAACGCAGTAACATTCAATAAAGAAAGTGCTACGAATTGTTGACAGTAATTATATAAGTATGTGATACAGATATGTCTGGTTCAAAGAGTAAATTCTACAAAAACTTATTTTTAATAATAAGGTATTTTCTTTATATTTAATCAGGACAAAGTAAGTCTAATTATTCGTAATAATGTTTAGTAGTAAACCTATGTTGTTATTTTGTGATTGCGTTAAATTTTCTATCATCAGAAAATTAAAACATCCCCCAAAATGTCTGTCTTATGTTCACACTTTGGAGCCCGCAATGTATTATATTTTCTTACAGAACTGTTAATAGTTGTAAATGTCAATATATAAATGAGACTATCATTCGCATAACAGCCTATAAAGAGACCAGTGAATGCATATAAGAGCTATTTTGCTCATTTCTTGATAATCAACCTAATACTGATGAAGGAGGACAGAATTATTATAAAATATTAACTATTAGGTTCGAAGTCTTACGACATTTTTAAAGGATTTAACAAATTGCAGATATTTTTGAAAACCTTGATAAGGTCGAATTCTTGCACGCTGTCGCAGATAGGTAAGAAAATATATTGCTTCTCTCTCTTCTATAATGTTACTAACTATATTCAGAATATAAAAGCATATGTAATAGGTGTAGAGAACTTTTGATGAGTTTTCATAAGAGTTTTGATGATCCATCCTCGAAACGATTTGCATCGATTGAAACCTTTAACTTATGTCAACATTTTGAAAAGTTGAAATGTAATCGTTTGAATTCAGGCTCCGGTTTTAGAATTTCATTTTCGATAATCTAGATCTAAAATTAGCCACTTCTTAGAACAATATAAACAGATAGTAGAAACATTATCTCAAGCCTGTACAATTGTATGCTATTGAGAAAATTACAACTAGTTTCAAATCCTGACACCTTTTAGCCTTTGCTCCTTTATAACCTAATTCCTGAGAAGTGATCATCTCAGTTACGTAGCAGGTCGTGTTTGGAAGAGATACAGGAAAACGTACATACTTACAAGATACACCAATAAAGGAATGAAATAGGCTGAAGGTAAAATATAGAGAATAGTGTAAAGAGATTTAGATAACACTCTCTACAACAAATCTCTTTAGCGACATTTACACAGAATAATTCACAGCCGAGTTTGAGTCCCGGTGATGTCAGCTGTGAATTTTATCGTGATCAAGAATTACGGTAGAAAACGTTATTTGCTAAAAAGTATCATAACATTTATTCTATCGCACGGCATGATTTCAAATGATTTTTGGACTAAAATCTCCACCTGTAATGGAGTACCAGGCCTTGCTATCAGCGATAAGGAGTTGTTAGAGAGTCGAGGTAAGAGGAACATCCAGAGAGCTTGACACCTCGTGACTGTAATATGGACGGCATACTTAACCGACAACTCGGAGACCCAGATTCGAGTCTCGGTACTGTTCACGACGATTGTAATTCTTTCTGTGTTAAAGTCAACATTTTCCACACACAAAGTTATTTGTAAAAAAAAAAAAAGGTAATAGCTTCCAATCACTATCGTTACACAGCTAGACCTCAACAAAATAGATGGGGAAAATAAAAAAATGGTGTTACTCTATTAAATAGCTTGTTAGAATTATGATTTTTTGGAAGGTAAAACTCTTTAAAAACAAATCTGGTTAGGGTACATTTCCGTATTACGCAATCTCCGTTTTCAGCTACTTTTGTTACCATAATTCAGTGATATTATGTTTCAATAACCTTTATACTCGCCCTTCTACGGAGCGACAAAATCTAGTTTTTAAATTAAAAAGCAAAGTAAATGTTCATAAAGGTTTTCCAAAAGTATAGAAAACATTGCAAGACATGAATTAAAGAGATATTGCGATGACATTTCACAATCTATCATGTAGTTAGAAAGTCTGGATTTCTCAAAAAACGGGAGAAATGCATATTCTCCTTTGGAAATTAATCCTACATACAAGATGCTCATCTCTGTGAGAAAAGTCTACATTTTTCTCATTCGACAACTATAAAGCATTTTAAAGCTCTTAAATATGTTGTGTTTCGTTAGCATAAAAGCGATAACGATATAACGATGTACTTATAGCACTGGTACTATTGAGATCAAAAGCGGTTTCTGCTTATTATTCTCACATTCACGGAAACCAGTATTAAGCTTCGGGACATTTCAACAAATCGAAACCGAGTAGTTATGTTAAGTTTTTTATACCAAATTGTTATTTTTATTACAAGAAAAGGAAGTGAGTATAATTTACTTTGAACACATAATCACTTACAATAAGATTTATCCTGCTTATAAGAACAACATTTTCAAAAGCAATTAAGGAGATTCAAATGAGTACATATCTCAATAATTTTTATCAATTGAAGCTAATTTCAGTCTTATTTCCCAGCAAGAAGTATTGCTATATACTAAAAGACAAAGACCAGTCTTTTTTTTTTTTTGGAACTTAATCTATGTGCAGTTTACAACTATTTATTAGACTAAAAATAATATTATTAAAAATATAATGATTGCTGATTATCTTTCTACATTTTATCGTATAACGAAGGGAAATTAGCAATATTGCAATGTTAAACAAAGTACCTACAGTTGTTTTCTCCAACTTTGAACAGATACTCATCATCTAGCTATTCTCAGCTACCTATTTATGTTTATCAAGAAAGGAATTATACTATAAGGATCTTGACATTCGAATTGGCCATCAAAGAACCATAAAGACTGTTACCGCAGTCATAAGCGTTCATTTAGAGGACGCACTTCAACCAGAACAATTAGTGATTGAAGTGACTGCAGGAGGCTTGATTATCGGTCGTCTATAAACCGACTTCACTTTCCAAAGAATCACTTTCTACCATGGCAATATACAACTGAATTTACTACACATGTATCCCTGCTTCTGAGCAGCTGTCACCCTTTTTTTCCTATTTTTTTTATTGTGCGTATAAAGCTCTGCAGATAACATAAGGTGTATGTTGCGATGTTTAGCAGAGTCTGGACTTCGTTTGTGGTTGTCAATGTGAGTTTTTACCTTTTGTATCAGTGCTCTGAGGCATCCAAGGTAAGTTTTTACAATTAGGAGATTAAGTGTACACATTTGTTTTAAACTTCAATTTCGGTTTACAATATTCTTCTATTAAAGAGCTGTAATTAATGTTTTCTTTCACAAATAATTATTTTTGAAATTATATTAATTATTTTTTTTCTATTTGCTCAGTATCTAGCGCAGTCACGTTTCGGGGTGATGACGTTTACCGGGCGACCACCGTTATACGATAAAGAAGAAGCTTTGGATAAGGCCTATATTCAAGGTGCCAGCCCGGAATTTGCGTAGTAAGAATGAGGAAATTACTTGAAAGGTTGAATCCAGATGGCCGGAGTGACAAACACTCGAATCAGCGCTACCTCCTTTCTATTTAAATACCATTCTTTCTTGCTGAAATTTAACCGTTTCAAGCTTCTGGAAATTTTGGAGTAGCATAATATTTCAACAAGATTTCATTGGCAATACAAAGTGTATGGTGTAACATGTAATCGGTCGTTCAACATTTTCAGTTAATTTAGACCCATCCTCCATTGTAACCAAAAAGCAAATAACCAAACGTTTTGTGCTTGCGTGACATTGGTCACATTTTTTTATCTGTATTCGTAGTTAAAAATGTTTTAAATCAGGATTACTATGTTTTCAAGTGAAACGTACGTAAGTTTCTTATTCCCTTGTCCATTGTCAACAAACATAAGCAAAGTTAGAACACAATTTTCCCTCTTAGGTGCTTAATACTTGAAAGCATTTATACAGTACCTTATAACTAGTTATTTAAAGCATTTTGATACGGCCCTAATAGATTTGGTGGGCTTACAGTTCTGGGTAAAGTGAACTCTGAATTACTCCGTTGAAAGGGACTTGAACCCGTGACAATGCGCACAGAAAACCTTTCGGATAATAGGAATTCTAACCGGACGTTCTGTAAAGCTCACGGTACTCGTTATCGTGTCTAACCAAAGTAATTAATCCCGTTCTAAAATCGCTAAGTGCTGTAGACGCTGTTACTACTGTATTTCTTTCTTTATTTCAATATATCCAAGGAGTAACTCAGAAATATTAATTATTTCATCATAATAGTATATTAGGAAATTATTCACTATTACAAACTTATGAAATTTGAACAAATGAATCTATAATTCTACATATAGTTCTACCTGTAAAATATCTAAACTAATATTTTCATAGGATGATAGGTACAATTTGTTACACGATGATTTGAATGCAATCAGTTTAAATCTATTATTACCCATGCTCCAGGAAGGATTCGAACTCACAACCTCATGAACGGTGGCCCACCCGTTTGCCCATACGGCTACTGTGGTTTGGTTATACGTTTTCTTATCGCACTACGAAAAGTAAAACACGTTTTAAGGATCGTTTGATTAAATTTAATGTATTAATGCCTATGAGACATCTCTGGCTGAGGACGGGATAGTTAAGGAGATATTATAGAATGGGGATAGCAGCGCCTACGGAATTATTTAAGTTCTCATTCCGGTATTTACCTGATGAAACTGAGATAAAACCTGGAAACACTTATTCAGGATTGTCGACCGTGCGATTCGAACTATTTCCTATTCAAAGTTCGCCACGTTATAGTCTAGATTGCGGTGATTAGGCATAGGTTCATTTAGATTCATAAGTAATGGGCGCAGTTCGTAGCCCCAATGTTACAAGCAATTACAATACTTGTACTAATATATCTAATACTATTGCTGGCGCAGCTCCTACTACTGTTTATAATAATAATAATATTAATAAAATATTGTGAAAGTGTTTTTATTAGTATACATTAATTTGTAAAGGTTTAAAAATCAAAAAGAGTTTGAACAGAGAATCTTTCTCGACAGCATTTTTTAATATTAAGTAATAAACTATCTAAAATTGTAAGAAAATGAAAATATTATAGCAATAAAATTATGTTCTTCGGAAATACGTTTAATACAAATAACGTGCCGCAATATATGCTATGTTGGGGACCCCGATATTAATAAAAAACCTGATTGAGCCGTTAGATTATATTTCTATATTTTGTTATTTTATCGTTTTTATGTTTATGATTTTGTACGAACTTTCGATAGGTTGACATTTAATTTCGTGATACTAATTGATGTAATTTCGTAAATGGTGAAAAATTTTTAAAGAAGACCATATATGGAAACATAAATTCACATTACAGTATCATTTATGACCATTAATGGTATTCCACCCGATTTTTTTCGTAAAGTTGAAAACATATGAAGCATTGAGATAAGAATTCTGCACTTAACCATAAACCTGGTGTATCTTCTTTCATCTAACATAAGCTTCAGTTTCCACATCTGAATATTCTGGTAACCGAGAGTGTTCAAATGAACCTACTGCAAAGTGGCGAGATTCTCCCACTACATGGGTAATATATCGATTCTTTATTGAAGAACTTGCATCACCAGATGCAAAAAGTGTAAACATTTAAAAAATATCATTAAATACTTAGCAACACCTTATGATTTAATGACAATGAGTGAGGAAATAGCATCTGAAGATTATATTTTAAATCAAATGGTTTTAAGGCGAATAAAATGTAAAAAAGAAATGAAATCGCATCCCTAACTATCCTTTTCTCTTCTAAGAAAAATAATGAAACGAATGGTAGAGGAACTCGATAAAAATAAATTCAAATTACGCTGTGATGTTGATAGTTCCTTCAGAGTTTCATAGTGAACACCTGAAAAATAATATGTACGCTCAGTGATTTTATAACTATGTTAATTCCAGAAATTAAAATATATTTGTTAGTCCGAATACCAAAGAATATCTGCTAAACCAAAGTCCTTTTTGAGGGGAACTCAAGTTCGACTTCTTTCCTCAAATTTTGCTTTTTTCTTGTTTTCTTTTCTTTTTACCACAACGTATATTGAGAAAAGTTAAACGCTTTTGCAGTTGAAGCAAGACACATTCTTTTTCTTACCGCATCAAAAGCTGAAGCGATCTTTTCTTTGCTTCTAGAATCTTTCGACGCCTTTCAGGAGTATTAACGAATCGTACTTTTGTATGGGAAATAAACAGAAACATCTAGGTAATTTACACGAATGGCGTCATATAGAGTTTGCGCAAAAAGTATAGAAATATATTATTGGTACACTGTAAAAAGTGGAAACACGAGATGGATGAAAGTTACTCCGATTTATGGAGAAATAAAAATCGAAAATTAGCGTTTTGTTGTATTTACTAGTAAATGTGGATATAGTGTAAGCCTTTTAGTGGAAAGACTGGTAAAATTAACTCCATTTTAAAGTTTCACATTTTCTTTGTAATAGCTTAGCGTTAACTGAAAATTGGCTGAAACTGACCAGTCTTTCGTCGGTGAACCTTCAACTTATTTTACGCTTAAAACTCGGTCATTTTCTACTCAAAGTGTAAGCTAAACTGGCAATTTTGAGGTTACGTACTTCTGTGGATGAAGTTTAAACCTTAGTTGGATATTCTATAATCCAGTAACAGGAGTAACGTTACTTGCTTGTCACTGAAAACCCCGCCATTTTGAGTGTATATATTGCCTTTACACTGTGAACAGTAAACAGCTCACTGGTGGACCGAGAACGTCAAGGATTGTGTTGGCGGAAAGATAAATTAATTTAGGTATACATTTTTACACTGTAGCAAACGTATCTCTCCTTTTTGCACGAGACATTCCTCGTAGTAAATTTAAAAACGTGTTAATGACTAACCTCCTTCGCAGTAAAACCCTAGCTATAGATATCACTCGGAAAGCCAGAAACACCAACTGGCTTCGTAGCTAAGTGGCAAGAGCATCTGACCAGTGTGCTTGTGGATTTTGGATCGAAACCCTACCACTTCAACTTATTTCTTTCTTTTTTTAATTTTTAATTTTAAGGAATATTACCTTTTATTCTTGTCTACTTTCAAAAATGCTCTGCTTGAATGAAATACGTTGGAATACAGTAATATACACATATAAACACGCATTTTGAAATTTTACAGAAAGTAAAAGGTTCAACCGAAAACTGGCTGAATGTAGGTTAATCCAAAAAGTAGAGGCAGCTCAGATGCCTCCATTTCTTGGATGAACGTTGTGTCTCCTAGTATTACAGTGTAAAGCTGTCGGAAGTCCCCCAGAAATATTGGGATTGCCCCAAAACTCCTAATATAAGAAGTATATTAATTCGTAAGGTTTATAACATTGACTAAATTTAGAATTTTATTTGCGGTCTTTAGACATCTAGGGCTCTGGCTGGAATAAGGGTAGGGAAAAGGGTACGGGAAGGTATTGGCCATGGTGTATGTTGAAGGTGCCATTCCGGCATTTGCTTAGTGTGACTGAGGAGAAAACGTGGAAAACTTCAGTCAGGATGGTGAGCCGCTGGGATCGAACCCACGAGCTATCGAAAAGATTGACTAAAGGAAGTTAAATTACCAGTGCAGACACATGGCTTTGATAGTGAACTATGGCTTCAAATTACATAACGCTTGTTTATAGCAACTTAGGAACCGAAACTTTATTTTATAACAGGGACATTTCAGTCACATTTTCCGGACAACTTAGCTTAAAAATAAGATTCTGGTACTTCACAAATGCAAAACAAATACTCATAAATCAGCGCAAGGATTCAGTACACTACAAAGTATCTCCTGTGCTATTGTTTATATCACAATTGTTCAATATACTGTGATGTAGGCTCAGAAGTGTCGGAATTTCCCAATTGTCGTGGGTACTCCAATTCATCGTATGTGTAAACATAATTAGTGAAAAACTAATCTTTATATATGAATCTCAACAATATTTTAAGGTATTTTACTAAAAGTTTGATTCCAATTAAGAAGTTGAAAATAACAAAACATGCTGCACCTTAATGAATTATTTAATTTGTAACACTATTAATTTATGAATCCACTATTTCAACGTTAGTGATGAAGACAAACTTTGATCTTGTAATGAACGTAGTATATATTTAAAAACTACCCGAGCTTCACTGTTGTCACCAATGGGTCTTGGGTTCGATACCCTGTGAGAGTTTATCTTTTTCCAACTCGTTATAAAGTTAGAAATGGAGTCTGACTTCCTGTTCCTGTGAAGTAGACACTTCACATCAGAAGGCAGTTAATTCGTGAAAAGAGAGTAGTTAATTTCGTGAAAATGACCAGAAAAGTCGACCAGAGGATTTTGATAGAAGAAGTCATGCGAATGATTGCTTGAATATTATTATTGTAAAATTTACATAGATAAACTTCTTTAAATATAAACATATCCCTTGCACAAAACATATCCCTCTCATTATAAAATATTTATGTAATCAGAACAAGAATTTAATTAATCCTAACTACTTACCAGTACATTGAAATAGTAATTAGTGTAGCTGTATAACATAAACACTATTATATTTTAATGCACATATATGTACTTTCTGTTAAAATTCAGTTTCCTATAAATCATATATACAGTTACTATAACTATGGCATATCAACAGCAAGAGAGTAACGTCAAATTAAGTATATTTTTTTTTTCTCGTGCTGTCAAATGATCAAACAGCAAAATCACTTTATTACCAAAAACGTACGGGTTTACTAAGAACTAGGGAGCCTAATTGAAGGTCTGAATCAATAGGCAGTTTGATACTTCTGCAATCAAAAATATCACGATTTTATCTGTATCACCGAAATTTATCCTTTCTGCTTACTTGCTGAAGTAGAACAAGTTGAATTTAATACATGCCTCACAACTGTCTTGAAATCGACGTAAATTAGAACAGCTTAAATGTTTGTTGATTATATTTTTCTTTTCTACTCAACCACAACCTCTAAGAATGGGACCTACTTCTAAAGTAGAATCTGAAATGCGCTAGGGTCTGAAGCCGAGACTGATTGCGGGTCATCAGATTATCAGGTTATTCCATTCTCCACGTAAGTTTGTGGCACCATAGTTTGTCGCGCAGAGTGGCATTACTTTGCCACCCGAAAAGCAAATAAATAATTAAAATCACACTTTAAACATTTTCAGTATTGGAATTATTAAAGAGGTCTATAGCTTAAAGTGCACTAAAGTTTATGATTACATTAAAGGAAAAGTATTGAATAACTAATATTAAAATTAAAATAAAAATAACATTGAAAACTTTATCAGAAATTCACATAATTATAAATTATACATAGTTTCACATTCTGTAGATACAGTATATTTGCAATGATAAGGCTGAAATACATATTACAGAATTTACATGGTTTTATATTAATAATAATAAGTAGATAAACTCTATGGAAATAGGCCGGTTTGATGGTTCAAAAGTGATCCTATGTCATACTATTGTATCTCTATTGCAATATATGAATGTGGTATTCGTCAGTAAAAGTTAGAATCTGATTCCCTTTTAAATAATATAAGGCAAAGTACAAAAATACTTTTATTTACTTTTATTTTACATATATTCATGTTGTCTGTGTACTTCATAATTTAGATTCATAAGAAATTTATAAAACTGATTTACAATGAAAGAAACATCATGAGCCGAAAGTAATGCTATTATCGTTTTTCTTTTTTTTTGTTCACATACCACTTTAAAATCTCATTATAGCATTCTAAGTATTTGTAAGAAACTACACTTTTAGTTTTTTCCAAATACTTAATTTTATTCTACTTGCTGTAAAGCTTTCCAGATGTGTAAGCTAGTGTCTTGAGGGATGGGTCCTTGAGTGATATGCTTTTTTAAGAGAACATGAGCTTATTAGTTCACTATAAACATTGAAATAATTGATTTACTAATTCCCTTTTAATATCAATGCGTGCAACTATAACTTTATTTTCTGAAACGCTGAAAAACTAAAAATTACTAAACTTGAGACTGATGGCATTTTAAAGAAATATGATTCAATTACATTGTAATATAAACCAATGCAAATGAAATTGTTTCATTATGTGCAACTATAAGGGTAACTCACCGTTTGTTTTAAAATGAATTAATAATGAGCAAAATGGTTATCAATAAATGTCATAAATAAAAATGGAATTTTTAAATATACAGTAGTTGAGCCATTAAGTATTTTAGCTTCCGATGTATAAGGCATAAAATCTATCCGAAATATTAAAGCAATTTTCTTAAAAGACTTTACATTTGAGGAAATAAATGATGATGATATGGTTACGGTTCTATGGAAAATACAATATATAGATTATAAAATAAAGTGATATATGAATACGTACTGCACGTATTACAATGGTATTAAGTACGTTATGTAGAATGTATTGTGTCTCTATACGATTGCAATAAATAATAACGATTTTTAAGACTTCCGCTCTATAAAATTAAGACGTGATCATTTTTATTTTATTTTTAGGGAATCTCTAGGTCTTATACACCGTAAAACATTCCAGAATCACTGTATCAGATTCATGGAAAGAGAGTGTCATTGATTTATTTACGATCCATATAATGCGTTAGGATAATACTGGTCTCGACATGATTGAATGGCACAAGAAAATAGTCCATTATGTTTGCACCTCATGAAAAGTGATACACATATAAATTGAACGCCCCAGGAACTGTAGAAGATCAACACAGATGTAGCAACACAAGAATTTTCTTCTTCAGTATAGATCAGAATTCTTGATAGCAAAGGATTTGGAAAGACTTTTGACACATGGACATTTTCGAGGCAATAACAATTCACTTTATGATAGAGTTACATAAACAATAATTATTAACTATCTAACTAACTAATTCTATGGCTTATGGAACTCGCAAGTTCATCGCCACGGTAACAAACGTTCGCCATTGGATTCTATCCTGGGCAGTATCAAGCCAGATTTCATCACGAAACCTACTTCTCGAAGGTCTCTTCTAATATTGTCCTCCCAACGACGTCTCGGTCTTCCCAATGGCCTATTTCCATCGGGCCTTCCAACTACGATAGAATATAATCTTCGTTTTTCCCCCATCCGAGCTACATGCCCTGCCCACCTTAGTCGTCTCGATTTCATTATTTTTACAACATCTGGTGAATCGTACAGTCCGTGGAGTTCTTCATTATGCAGTCTCCTCCACTCTCCAGTCATCTCGTCCCGTTTCGGCCCATATATCTTTCTCAAAACCTTATTTTCAAATACACGTAATTTATGTTCATCTGCTAGGGTCGTACTCCAACTTTCGCAACCGTAAAGTATTACCGGCAGAATAACCGTTCTGTATATTTTCAATTTCAATTTCCTTGATATTAATCGCGACGTTAGAAGTTTTTGGAGTGAGTAGAAACATGCGTTTCCCAATACTAAGCGACTTTTTATTTCTTCCGTGACCTCATTTTTGCTTGTTACGTATGCTCCCAAGTATTTAAATTTGTTTACTTTCTCTATGACCTCATCCCTAATTCTTATGTTTTTAATTCCTTCATTCCCTGTGCTTCGGCTTGTTATCATGTATTTTGTTTTATCTATGTTTACCTGTAGACCTATCTCATCGCACGCTTCTACTAAGACATCGGTGTTGCTTTGTAGTGCATCTATATCGTCCCCTATTAAATCTACATCATCCGCGTATACAAACAGTTGATTCAAACCATTCAATGATAGTCCCTTTTTGTTCCCTTTAATTTTTAAAATCGCATATTCTAACGCGAAGTTAAATAGTAGTGGTGACAAGGCATCACCTTGTTTCAATCCGTTGCGAATCTTGAAACTATCTGACATATTATTACCTATCCGTACTCTGCTTATGGGGTCGCTGAGACACATCTTCACTAGTTGGACCAATTTTTTCGGAATTCCAAATCGTATCAGGATACTGTATAACTTTTCTCTTTTGATAGAATCATATGCTTTCTTAAAATCAATGAATAGCTGATGAACCGTCCCATTGTATTCCCATTTCTTCTCCAAAATTTGTCTCAAAGCAAAACTCTGGTCCAACGTGGATCTATTTCTTCTAAATCCACATTGGTGATCTCTAATTATTTCATCTACGTATACATTTAGGCGTGTTAACAGAATATTACTTAATACCTTGTAACAAGTTGGAAGTAACGAGATTCCGCGGTAATTATTGCATTCCGACTTATCGCCTTTTTTGTAAATCGGAACAATTATTGATGTTTTCCATTCCTTTGGGAGCTCCTCCTTTCTCCATATAGCATTTATCAATTTATGTAGTTCCTTGATTAGTGCCGTTCCTCCTGTTTTAATTAATTCGGCTGGAAGATTGTCTATTCCTGGTGATTTGAATTTTTTCAATTCCTTACTCGACATTTCGATCTCGATCTCGCTAGGTTCGGGAATCCACGGTTGTGCGGTATGGATGTCAGATTCCTCTGTTTGTTCCCCGCTGTGTACATTAAGAAGTTTGTCGAAATAACTTTTCCACACATCGACAATTTTAGTCGGATCCGCCTGAAGATCTCCACGTTCATTTCTAATCATTCCTAACCTCGGCTAGTAACCTTTTCTTAACGAGTTTACCCCTTTGTATAGATCTCGTATGTTATTTGTCTTCCCGTTTTCCTCAATCTCCTGAATCTTCTGCGTCAGATATTCTCGCTTTTTGTTTCTGAACCCGAGTGTGGCGTTTCGCTTCGCGTTACTGTAGTGGTTGGTATTTGCTTCGCTTTTATTACTTAGCCATCGTTGCCTTGCTTGTTTTCGTTCCTCATGAAGTTTAATGCATTCTTCATCAAACCAAGGTTTGTTTTTTCTGTTGTTTCTTCTCACCTACGCGTTCCTTCGCTGCGCTCTTAATTGTTTCACGAATTGCCTCCCACATCTTACTTACATCAATTTCATTATTAATATCATCATTATTATTACTCGAGTCGGCTAGGATTTCGAACCTATTTGAGAGTTCGAGTTGGTAATCTGCT